>JAUPMG010035069.1:0-14504 GCA_031762675.1 Pachysandra terminalis | reverse complement strand
TATATAGTATTAGCAGTACCTACAAACTAAATAACACTAAAAAGCAAGAAAAACCTCGATAACTAGACGTTCATGGTTTGACTGCTTCAAGGAAAGCAGAAAGCTGAAGACTCAAAATAATAGTAATAAATAGAAAACCAAAAATATTGGGCTAGGAGAAAGATGGAGAACCAAAAATAAAGGTTAGGTTCTGTTGATCACAATGTATAGCATACTCTCCGCCACATACCACACATAGATACCATATGGGCTCAACCGAATGAATCTCCCATTCTATATTTCTGTTACGCTAGGCAAGGAGCAAATCATAGAGCTAAGAGTATCATTCAATATAAACTGGCTGCAGCAAGAATTTCTGAAAACTTTTTTGCATCAATTAGAGTCAAATATCAACAAACTTCTATCATTCCATTTAAATCACAATAGAAAAGGTAAAAGTTGTTCAAGAAGAATCAATACCTCTCAACCCATGGCTAGATGACAAAAGAATTTTGGGGGCAGAAAGTCTTAAGACTCGACAGTCAAAGGAAAATAGCAACCGAAAAAAAAAAAAGGAAAAAGGAAAAAAGGACCCTATTTAAACAGAGGCCTTGATAGGTGGTGGTGGCTTCTTCAAACCTTGTTGTTTCTTATCTCCATCTGCTGCAGTCCTCTTTTTGTCCTTCCTCTCCCTCTTCTTTAAAGCATTCATGTGGGCCTTGAGAATAGTCGAATAAGAAGCTTGAAACCGCTGATGATCCTTTGCTGAAACCTTATGTTGCAAGGAGAATAGAATAAAAAGTTCAGTGCAGTGTTAGGCAGGAGATATCTAAAGAGCATAACAAAACAATCAACAATATAAGAGGGCAAAACGCAAGGAATGACGGAAACAAAAACTATAAGGTCTCCATATATAAATACACATGCATATACATACATACATACATACATACATATATACATACATACATACATATACATATATATATTTGCAAAGCTCAACCCCAAGTAGGCAAGACGCCGGAAACAGCTCCATGGGTAATGCAATTTGGAACTATCAAAGATCATCTTTATCAGATATTTAACTCAAAAGATTCAACCTTGATAGATTACGAGCTAGAAGACCAGGATAGGTTTCATGATCTCCATGTTATAGATCATGTAGTAAATGAATTTTAGGCCTCAAATGCAGGTACAGGTTTGCTACAGCCCCCTCTATTCATCTGAGAAGGTTCAGCACAACACATTTCAGCCATTTCTCAAAATGTGGTCCATTTTCTCAGCTATTTCTTGCCAAATCAGTATAAAACTTCTATGCCTATGGTTTACCACTACCGCGTTAAGGTCGGGCCATGCAATAACATGCACAGGCGAAGGAGATACAGGTGGCAATCAACATATAAGATGGATGTTCTGGATCTGCCATGTCATCTCTCAATGGCTACAAATTTCAGAATGTTTGAACAGGCCATCTCTCGTGGCAAACTAAATCAATAAGGGCAACTTCCAGAAACCTCGTGTTAGTGATTGCTGAATCCAATCTGATTGCAACAGAGTTTAAGAATAACCATGGACAAGAAAGTGTTCTCTTACTATTTTCAATGAATAATGAAAGTTTTGCAGAGAAGAAAAGCACAGTTTACAGAAGACAAGGATGAATGCCTTCACGGAAACGAAAAAACATTCCGTAAAAGAAAATCAAAGGAAACAACCATCAAAGAATACTAGCAACAAAAGCAAAGAAAAATAAATTAAATACAATTAAAAAAAAAAAGCACTCCTCCATACAAAGCTGATCCGGACACTCCAATGCAACCATATCCTCTAAAGGGATGCGGGACACCCCTAAATGTCTCTTTGATCTCACTTCATTCTTGGATAGACTATTTGCCAAGTCATTAGCCAATCATATAACTCTTCTGAACAAGATGTTCAACAAGAGAGCCCTAAACCTGGCTAATCTGAATGCATGCTAGCCTCCAAGAATATAATTGGGACCTAGACATCAATGATATAACACAATGGCTGAATCCCGTTCACCACCAACACCAACACCCCAATCACTCTGGCCTCTTCCAGACCCATTGATAGAGCACAGATCTTGGCTTTAACCACATCCTCCTCCCTAATTGGAACTGAAAAGGCATAAATAATATCTACATGGTAATCCCCATAAATGCCTCCAATCAAGTTCAAGGTTTTAAATTTCACCGACACGTTGTAGCATGCCAGCAAAATATCGCCCATGCCAGCAAAATATCGCCATTTTCTAGTCTGGCGACGCGAAATATGGGGGCGATATTTTGGCAATATTTGGTGAAATTTTGGTGAAATCTCAAGCGAAGTCAAAATTTAAAACCTTGATCAAATTAGACGCATCTGTTAACAACATCAAAATTCAGCTCCAGAACACCCACCCCAAAAGAGGTCCAAACCCTATGTAGTCTCTCCAAATACATCAATGAAAATACCACAAGCCTTCAATCTCTGACAATATCTGCCATTGATAAACATATAAACACATCTTTAGAGCAAGCTCACTGTGAAACACAGCCTAACTCTTTATAATAGTAGAGATCCCTATCCTGAAGTGGTCAAAGAGCCGTCGATTCCTTTCCCACCATTTGGTCGATAGGATAACATGAGCGAAACACTGATAAAAAGTCACCCTCTCAGATCCAAAACTGTCATCCTCCACTAACTCAAAAACTGACAGCTTAGCACCACCCACTCCACTGCAAAAAGCTGGAAGAAGAAATTTCATATCTCCCAAGCAATTGAATGCATAAAAGATGGTCTACTGACTACTTAACACATGCACATAAAGAAAACCTGTGAAGAGAGAACCATATTCTTCCTAATATTTTGCAGGTTCTCAACAGAGATTCAGAGCAAGGTCCAGATAAAAATCTAATCAAAGACTTCCAAATTTGCCCGGAGGCTAATTTGGCTAAGGGTTGAAAAGAATCACACTAAAGTTTGGATAAGAAAGATTTAGAGGAAGAAGGACCACAAGGATTTGGGCTCCCGATCAACTAATCAAGCTCACTAGAGTCACGAACCAAATCCGTAAGGAGAACAGAAAGATATACTAGCTTATCTAAATCACCTGGCCTTGAATCTCTAGTTAAAGGTAAACTCCAAGAGACACCATCGGGACCTTAAGAAAAGATACCAACTACCAAAGCATCTTTATGCAAGGATGAGTCAAACAATTGCAAAAATCTAGAAGTAAGCACAAAATTACCCAACCACAAATACAGTCCAGAACCTAATATGAGCCCCGTTATCCAGCCCAAAATGAACTAAAGGGTAAAACAAAAGGGCCACAACAAAATGTGGTCATTTGTAAAATAGATTTAGAGATAGCCTATAGGCATTTAAGCTAGTCATTTCTTGACTGCATGTTGAAGAGAATGGATTTCAAGGGGAAATAAAGAAATTGGGTTAGTTAGTGTGTTAACAGCCACATTTTCAGTTTTGGTAAAAGGGGAATCTACAGGATTCTTCCATAGCACTTAAGGGATTAGACAAGAAAAATCATCTTTTGAAGTTTTTATATAACATAATAATAGAAGCTCTTAGCTAACAGTTGTGAAAGGCTGCAGAACATAGCTTACGTGAGGAACTTTCAATAAGAGAAGGTGCACCTACTATTATGCAACTTCAACTAACTGACAATACATTGCTTTCTTCAATGCTAGACACAGTAAATTATGGATAATTAGATATATCCTATTATGCTTTGGAGCAGTTTCCAGAATAAACAGTAACTTATTTAGAATTACGCTTTATGGAGTTTGTGAAGTGATAAATTTAAGGAATTTGAGTATGAATTTAGAAAGCATAATTGGTTCCCTTCCAATGAGCTTTTTAGGACTTCCATTGCAAGCAGCTGCTAAGAGACAACAGTATGGAATCTGATTTTAGAAAGGGTGGAAAACAGATTATCGACTTGGAAAAGGATATATATGCCTAAAGGTGGAAAGGTCACACTGATTAAGAGTACACCCTCAAACCTGCCCATATATTTCCTCTTTTTAATTCCCATACTGTCTTCAATTGCATTATGAATGGAAAAGATTCAAAGGAACTTTCTTTGCGAAGGGATGGATGGTGAATTTAAATACCACAGTACGTATTTTTTTTGGATAAGTCATGGAGATATATATAAAAAGTAGAGAAGAGAAAAATCTACAGCAACCACTGCTTGAATCGCATGAATGCAAAGATACATGAGAATTGAAATGCATATGAATTGTAAATCTTACGATTTCAAATTTATATGTATTGAAATTCTGTTGTTTGGTTGACACGTTACTCATAATAGCCTAATTTATCTAATTTGTATAGCTGGTGTATATTTTTTTCTTTATTACTTTTTATTTAATTCAAGTGATGGATTCTCTTACAAATAGGGATGGCAACAAAGTTTAATGTAACAGGGCCGAGTACCGGACCAGTCCCGACCGGCAGTAACTATAGTGATCTGAATCCTAACTAATAATAATCATGATTAAGCTCTTAATAATTATATACTTAATGTAGTAATTATCTGATTAATATTAATGTTAATTGCTATGTCTAGAAGCTATGCGCATGTTTAAAAAAAAAAAATATATATATATATATATATATGTAAATGAATTGAATTAATTTTATTTAATACTAATTAGTTTTTACTTAATTTTAATTAAGTAATTAATAATTAAGACATGCTCACCAAATTGGTTGAGGGGCATGGTGATCCTAGAGGTGAGATACACTCTAATATAAGAACATGAAAGTAAATAAGGTAAATGGTATCCTTGTAAATAATAATAAAAGGGTTAATTAAACTAATCACCTAATTAAGTGATATAAGTTTATATAGACAAAATTAAACGAACTAAACCTGGAGAAAACAGTAAAGGATTTCATAATAGAAAGGAGAAGAAGAAAAAGAGGAAGAAAAAGGAGCTAAGGTAGGAAAATCAGGGGAAAAGTAAGAGATGACCGAGGAGAGCTAAGGGAAAGTTGAGGAGAGGTGTAGCAGAAGAATTCAGAGGTTCTGAGATTGGTGTGGAGCTAAGGAGTGAGGTTTAGTAGAAGAAAAGGTGTGTATGTGCTAAAACAGTGCTTAAGGTAAGTATTATATAACCATGAAGGTTTTTATATTACCTTCATGAGGTCAGCTGTCGATTCTTCACTCTTTCTCTCCATTTTCCAATTCCATCTGTGTCAATCCAACTCCGGTTCTTATCTTTTGCTCTCTCTCTCTCTCTCTCTCTCCTCTCTCTCTCTCTCTTCCATTTGTTGATTATCTTTCTGTTACTCTATATGCTATTTTGGAGGATGTTTTATCTGGCTTTGATTGCTTTTTGTCCTATACATAAATTAGATAGCTTTTCCATAATGGATCGGACTGAGTAATGTTTTGGATCGGCATATCCTGAGTTGGACCGCCGATCCAACTCAGTATTGGACCAGGGTGATCCCCAATCAGATACAAAGCAAAAAGCGGAAGGTTCAACGTCATGAGGTGCATAAAGAAAAGACAAAAGGAAAATTGGTTTTGGAGCGTGGTCCCTCTTTCATCATTAGCAAAGGATATTCCAGTATTATCTTTGTTCCAGAGGATTGATACAGAAATAGGCACAAGCCGCACAACTACAAAGGACAAGGACAAAGAGGCTAACATGCAGGTTTGTGACACGACTGAAGTGACTAAAAATATGGGTAAAGTAACCAAGGGGGTACAGATGGAATATCAGGAGTCAGCTTTATGCAATTTGAAAAATGACATTGGTACACTTGGTAGTACACTTGGTAGAAGAGATGCCGGTCAGAAGAATGTGTTGCATGAAGAAGGTTCTGCGGGTACTGATGATGACTGAATTTTGAGCACATACGTGGCACCCTCATTGGTGACACACGTGGCACCCCCTCATTGGTGACATATCATTACAAATATTAGACCAACTAAGGTCCAGAATACTGTTCAACACCCCTCGAAAACACTGTTTATCTCCCCTCGAGAACATTGTTCACCCGAGTTACTATTCACTCGAGCTACTGCTCATCATTGTTCATTGTTCACTTATTTGGTTGTTTCATAAATTATAAAATGTATTTTTATGCATGCAATGTCTTCTGCACATGCGAAGACATTGCGAATGCATGAACACTGTTCAACACCTCTCGAAAACACTGTTTATAAAATGTATTGTTCACTTGTCAACCATGCAAATGCATGAATAACACATGACATCACATGCATGGGATCCCACCAGTGTATGGAATTTCGGCGACATGTCGGCGAAACCTGACGACATCTCGCCATTTTCCCCAAGGGCGACACGAAATCTGGCGGTAAATCACCAGATTTCGTTTTTCCCCCATGTCGATACCGCACGTGTCGAGCAACATGTGAAACATCGTTATAAAATATTGATTTCGCTCGAAATGTAGCACGAAACCAGCGACATTTCAAGAGAAACCCTCATTTCTCCTTCTCCCATTGAGATTAGAAGTTTTTTTTTCCACAAATCTCCTCCTTTCCAAGCTAGATTTGTGTTTAAAACACAAATCTAAGTTACAGCAAGATCTTGAACCTTTTGTGTTCAAGCAATTCTGCAAGGGTTGAAGGTAAATTCTAATTTTTTTCATTTTTCCCTCTTAAATCTTGTGCAAACATTATGGATTTAATATATGATGTCTAATGACAGCCGATCTAACGATGGGTGTCATTAGTTTTTTTTTTTAAAATATTATATATATTTAATTTTTCAGACAAAAAAAAAAAACACATTTAAAAATATTTAAATACCATATGTCTTTATGTATTATATTAAATAATAAAAGTCTGCAAATCATGACTTAAGATATTTAAATAACATGTTTAATAATTCTGAAGAAATTAAAATAAATTAAAAAAAATTGGAAAAAATTTAAAAACAATTGAAATAAATTAAAATAATTATTGTATGTGAATTAATATTACTTATGAAATTGTTTAGTTATTCTGAAAATTAAAAAAAATTGAAAAACATAATTAAAATTATAAATAAATTGAAAATTTTTGAAATAAATTGAAACAAATTGAAATGAATAAGATATGTTAGTAAATATAAACCATGATTATGAAATTGTTTACATGTTCTGAAAAATTAAAAAAAAAATGAAAGATAGATTGAAAAAAATATTAAAATTTTTAAAAGAATTGCATGAAATACGAAACAAAGCATGACTTAAGTATATAACTATTGTATTATTGTAAATAATGACAAAATTAAAAAATAAAGAAAACATGGAAAGAGATTGAAAAAAACAGCAACATAATTAATATGAATAGCTTATTATAAATGGAAATTTTAATTATTGCTCTTTGGTGTGTATGCATTTCATTTCAGATATGGCAAATAAAAGGCAAGATATCGGTTGGCAGCACAAGGTGATGTATGAAAATAACAAAAATAAGTCCCAATACAACTATTGCGGCCAAGTCATGAAGAGTGAGGGTGTGACCCGACTTAAACAACACCTAGCCCACGGATATAAGAATGTTCAGGGTTGTCCAAGGGTGAAATAAAGAAGCAAATAGCTGATCATTTGGAGGAAGATGGTACACTTAAGAAGGACAAAAAGCAACAGAAGGATAGTATTCGTCATAAAATCAGGGAACCACCGCGTCGACCGACAGATGGTGATGTGATGAGGATGATGATGATGGTGATGGCATTACATATCCATCTGATTGTGTCACTGAGCAGGAGAGATTACAGTATCGTGTTGTTGTTCGGTCATCGATGCAGCACGAGTTTCAGAGGAGAGGAACAATACATATCTTATGAAGCAGAGCCCCCTTGGTCAAGGCCATCAAGGCCAACAAAGGGTGGGCGTGGAGCTGGGACGAGCACCTTTATAGCGCAACCAGAGTACGAGGATGCCAGGCCCACCCATTGTCCTATATCTTTACAAATCTTCTGATTCCAAGTAAAAGCACCTCAAGGATGTCTGGAGTGAAGGCAATGTTCGGGATAAGATGGGCCAATTTATCTGCAAATTTTTCATTTTCATTTTCAATCACATCCCAATCAATGCAGCCAATTCTCCACACTTCAAGAACATGGTGGATGTAATACAAGAGTCTGGGAAGAGAGTGTTGCCCCCCACTCCAAAGGAGATTTTACGAAAGTATATGGATCAAGAAGCAGAGATCTGGGAGTAGATAGTCTAAGGCCCCACTGAGAGGAGTGTGGCGTTACTATCATGTGTGATGGGTGACAGAGCCCACAAGACTTTCTATCATCAACTCCATGATCTACTACAGAGGTAGAACTGCTTTTCTGAAATCTGTGGATGCATCCGACAAGATCAATGATGTTGCTTATATTACAGGGTCGTTGAAGGGTGTGATTGATGAGGTGAGAAGAATGTAGTTCAGATTATCACCGACAACGGCAGTCCATTCGTAAAGGCAGGGAAGACATTGATGCAAAGGTACAGGTTCTATTGGACGTCGTTTGCAGCACACTGCATTGACCTGATGTTAGAGGCCACTACTGCACGGCCTGGTGTACTCAGTGTGCTGGAGGATGCACGTATGATCATGAACTACATATATAACCATGCATGTCTCGGCCAAGACGAAAGAGGCTTGTAATAGGGGCATAATCAGACCTGGCATCACTTGTTTTGCTACAACCTACATTGCTTTAGAGAGCATTCTAAAGCAGAAGGAACGTTTGAGGACTATGTTCACTTTGCAGCTTAGACTACTTGCAACAATAGTACTACTGCTGTGGGTAAGAAAGTTGAGAAGATTATATTGAATCCTTCGTTTTGGGAGAGGGCTCAAAATTTAGATAACCTCCTTGAGCCCATTTATAGAGTACTACAAGTGTGGACACGGACTCCTATCCCACCAAGGGATACATATACAAGTTGGTGCTGGTCATGAAGGAGCAGATTAGAACCGCAAACCCCATGTCATATAAATGGGTTCACAGCATTATTGACAACCGCTGGTATAAGGCACTTCTCCATCCCCTTAACGAAGTTGGTAAGTGCTTTATTTGCAATGTTTGGTGTTTGTTTTTTCTATTCTTTTTCGAATTGAAAATTTATGACTACACTTGTACTCATTCTCAAACAGCATATTATTTGAATGTGAAATACAATTACCACCAAAGACTAGGGTCAAAACCCGAGCTGTTGGATGCCATTCCTGTTGTTTATGCAAAGTTGGATCCAAAGTCAAAGACTAAGGGATTGCTTGGAAATGAGGTAAGCTAAATACCAATTGGAAGAGTTTTCAATTCCCTAATTTTTTATAAAACAAGCCTATAACCACTTTCGTTTTTTTTTTTCTTTTTTGTAGTGGATTATGTTTAGACAATGATTGGCTCGGATGCAGCCATGGCTTCAAGGAAGAAGATGATGCCATGTAAGTTTAACTTTTAAGTTAGATATTATAAGATTGATAAATTTTTACGACACCAACGCCCCCACGCTTATTAAAGATAAGTTGACTTACGTACGGTAACAGCACCCCCACGCTTCGATCGTTAGTTGTCCGTATATTAGCTCAGACAGCCTTTTCCTCGGTCTGTGAGAGGAACTGGAGCACGTTCGCACTCATCCACACAAAGCAATGCAACAGATTGGCGTACCAAAACTTCAAAAGCTTGTACTCTACCACTAAAACATGCGCATGAGGATTAAGCAGTTGGAGGATGAATGATGGTTCAGTACCTCGGGACCCAATAGATATGGTTGTGGAAACCACAGACAAGGAGGACCCACTTTATGAGTGAGTTACGACTTTTGAGTTGGATGAGGCCGACGATCGGCCTTATGCTGAGACTTCCAGGCATGTTGTGGACATGGGTATTAATGTAGACGAGCCTATAGAGACCGAGGTTGGAGATAGTGGGGGGGACTCCTTCAACAGAGCCATGCTGATTGCTCCGACACCCTCACATTCTGGTGGTGCTAGTAGTGGAGTGAACCAAGTGGTAGTGGTAGACAGAGTGCTGATGGTGGAGAGGATGAAAATGATGACGGTGATGCCCAAGGTGGCACGAGTGGGGGAGGAGGTGGTAGTGGTGTTCAGGTAGGGGTGTCCCCTTTCATAGGAGAGGGTAGCTTTGATTACGCTACACAGGATACAGATCATGGTGCACCACCTCCACGTGTTACAGCCAGCCAGCCTTCTCAATCTCAGCGTTGGGGTAAGGGGCAGAAGCATTTGGCAGCATAGGAGGAGGCATCCATCTCTCATAGCTTTGGGAGCTTGGATGTAGGGCGTGGACAGCAGGGATCTTCCTCCTCGACATCATACAACGGATGTGGAAGGTACGGGTACAGAGGATATGGGGGACACCATCCAGCACCATCTAATCAGAGTCGGGGGTCAGAGGAGTCCGGATCTTACGGTTACGGGTATGTAGGCTATGACACCGTGCCATATGTTGGAGGAGGAGGCTATGGGATATTTCTAGCTACTCCATA
Source organism: Pachysandra terminalis (assembly GCA_031762675.1). Lineage (NCBI taxonomy): Eukaryota > Viridiplantae > Streptophyta > Magnoliopsida > Buxales > Buxaceae > Pachysandra > Pachysandra terminalis. The sequence continues at coordinate 4,031 of JAUPMG010035069.1, read as the reverse complement.
CCATGCTGCTACTAGATAGGCATGATTCATATGCATACCCTCCTTCTGTTGTGCCACGGGCTGTCACGGTCACTATTGTGACGACATATTACCCACAATACCCTCCCCCCCCCCTAATGGGAAAATTTGTGCATATGACTCCTGAGGACTACCAGAGATATGTCTCTCAGAACATAAAGTGGTATCATCAGATGATGTCCTGGGCCCATTATTGCAACTACGTGGAGCAGACAAATTATGGCAGAGGACAGAGCAGAGACGGAGATGATGATGCTAATGAGCCTACTCGTCATTCACTTGGATATAAGTGGCTCATGCATGTACATGCAAAGTTTAGATTTATGACACCTGATTTCTAGTTTGATGTATTTTTTTAGTTCGACTTACATTCACATTTAGTTTGATCATTGATGGCATTTCCATTTTATTATTGAGTTATCTTTTAGATTGACTTACATTTACTTTTTGTATTATGGATATGGCACTTGATTTCTAGTTTTATGTATCTTTTAAGTTGACTTGCATTCACTTTTAGTTTGGCTTAATTACATATATCATCTTTTTTACAGCTTACAAACTCGACAGCATGTAAGTTAACCCCCTCAAGTAATGACTTTTAATGTGTAGGCATTTTTTTTTTTTTTGGCATTTGTTTATGTATTTGGATGCATTTAGGCCTTAATTAGGCATGTTTAAAGTTTGATGGTTTGTTTGCCTACAAAAACTCATGGTTTCCCCACATTTCCCCAAGGTTTCCCATTTTCCCCCCGTGTCGCCTGAGCCACCTGGCGACATGCCAGGCAACATCGACATTGCACACCTTGGCTTCCACACCTAGCATTTAATGGTCTATGTCAGCTTTTTTCTGATGGATGGGGCATGAGGTTGTCTTTAAAGAGACAAAAAGAATAATAAAAGTAGGACTTTCTCTCTTCGGCAAGGAGACACAGAGACAAGCAAGGGGATTTTCTTCTTTAACTCAAACGACAAAAAGACAAGGAGAGAGGGACTTCTTTTCCAAGAAAGAGGATCCTCACCGTTCTTCTCTTCTCTCCCATTTTATTGGTCTATAAAATTTATCATTTAAAAGATTGTATATCTCTATATTGAATGAGAAGAATAATTGCCCACATGGCAATCTGTGGATGTAAGCAACTTTGCCGAACCACGTAAATTGTGTCTCAACTTTTATCTCACATTGTGCATGTTGGAATCGACATAGCGTCGTCTGTACGGACGTTTTTCGGTTAAGGCGAACGGTAAGGACTCTCCCAAACCTCAAAAGACCTTATCCACTCAATATCGGCAAAAGAGCAACTTCAGTTGTGTTATTGGGGACTAAGCAGCTCGTTAGCAATCACCATTTTTGGCGACTCCGCTGGGGACGTTCATTCTACTTTCTTCTCCAACAAGCAGATATCTTTCACAAACTATGAACATAGCACTTCATAAGAGGTATGTCATTCACCCCCTCCTCAAGTTTTGCACTTCGTATTTTGTACCTCAAGTTCCCTTTTCTTTCAAAATAATAATAATAATAATAAAATGTTATTTTTAGTAACATCTTAAGATAAGAAGAAAAGTGTTATCTTAGGGAAGTGAAGAGAGGTCTGCACAATCAATTCTGTAATTTATCCTTTTATTTTAAAGAATCTAAGGATCCAGGCATGCATAGCCTCAAAGCCGAGTTGGTGGTGGCCCCATGGCCCATAAATGTCGCTTTTTGTCGAGAATATAAATGTCCCACATTCTATATCTTTTTCATGGGATAAAATATATATATATAAATTATAAATCACTCAAACATAGTAAATTACGAAAATACCCTCGTTCTCCAATGGAAATGTTATTTTCCCTCTCATCTCCAATGCCCAAGCTCTATATATGTCCGAAAGGATTAAAGCGAGCAGCCTTGTTGTTAGGTGTCTTCAGTAGCAACATCAATCTCAAGTCCCCTCTCTCACATCGAGCCCTCGAGTTTCATCGTTCTCTCTCTTAGCTTGATGCTCATTCTCTCCTCGAGCTCGATCCTCTCTCTATTGAGCTCTAGCTTCCTCCGTCGAGCTGCACCCTCCTCGAGCTCCGGCTGTCTCCGTCGAGCTGCACCTTCCTCAAGCTCAGGCTCTCTCTGTCGAACTGCACCCTTCTTGAGCTCTCGATGCCCTTTCCCGGGCTCTCTCTCTCTTTCTCTCTCTCTCTTCTTTGAGACTTTGCTCTCTCTTTCTCTCTCGAGATCTCAGCTCCCTCTCGAGTTCACTGTCTCACACTTCTCGGCCTTCTCCCACTCAAAATACTCAGAGAATATATGAGCAAACAGAGGTTGTTTCCTATCAAGAAAATCATGATGATTCAATACAAACTAATTTGTCCAAGCAGCAATGCAACTTGCATTAGAGCAAGGATGATCTATTCCCATCTTTTAAATGTCTCTACTTCTTAGTGTCGTGCTCTCATGGGGGATGAGGTGGCCATCGATAGGTGTCTTTGAAGGTGATTGATTCCCTGCCACTTCACCAAATAGTAGTGCTTTCTTCGAGGTCCGATGTTCTTCCTTCGAGCTCCTCTCCCATTCGAGCTCTCTTTTATTCAAGTTCTCTCTTTAGGTCTCTCGAGCTCACTTCTTCAACAATTGGATTAGCATGTGATAAATAAAATAATATAATATAGATATGTCGGTTGTCACTCATTAATTATTTGTTCAGAATCCTTTTGAGTTGCAGCTTGCATTTTAAAATTTGAATTTTCATCATGATAGCGTGTCATGTGGACGAATGGTAGCTGAATTGCTGAAGCGTAATTTACGCAATCGAACCTCAAAATTCTACTCCATTTCATTAACTTTTTTGTCTCTTCACCAAATATAATACATTTAACCACAGCTTACATGCGCATATAGCACACCAAGTCAAAACCAAAGTGTTCAACCATCTAATGTAATCTAACACACATCCCTACACTCTACAAATGAATCATTCATCATCTTTATCTATCTAATAGAACCCTCAGAAAACTCAACAGCAACACCACAACCAGTGAATATCAACTGCAGCAACAACCATCAAGAGGTATTTCCCCATCACATCAACTTGTACAGAACATCCAAAGAGCACCATCATCATCCATACACCAGTAGTAATCCACAGCCTCCACCATATCAGCAGAAACATCAACTAATACAGGCAAATTAGTGCCAAAATAACCTTGTAAAACAGTACACAGCCGCAGCCATACATGAGTCCAGCTTATACAGGTGTAATTCTTCTCTACACCACCAATCAATCATCAACAACAGCAACAGTCCAAAACAGTACCAATTATAACTTCTGGCAGCAGCATCTGGATAACTAGGTTCAGCGTCTGTAAAACCAAATATAGAACAGCAATAGGCCAAACAAAACCAAGCATGTTTCAATTTAGCCCAGCAAGAGACAACCCAGCACCCAGCCCAGCCAACATCCCAACAGCAAGTTATTAGTAATCTGCCAGATTGCCCAGTAAATGTACACATCATCAACTGAATTCCACACCTGGTTCAGTAACCCAATTTTAATAAAACCATAACATATCTGGCAGCAACACCAGCTAAAATAGCATTCCAACCCAGATATATATGAACCACCACAGTAGCAGTACAAGTAAGGTACTGATATACCCTGTTTCTGAACAGGGTATCTCAGTTCAACATTACCAAGTATCTCAGTAATCATATCAGCAACCTCCTCCCACCATCAACTACCAGCACATACCTAACAATACACCTCATACCAGTTCTCTCTTTTCTTCTAACCATTCCCCAGCAGTCCCATTCATACTTTAAATTCAATTCAGCCTTCTAAACCGACGAACTCCCCTCAAATCATCCCCAAGTACCTCCTGAAGACTTAAAGGCAGGTTTCCAGAATTAAATTTGTAGATACTATCCATTTGCTCTGAAAAAGATGCCATTAAATCAGTAGCAGCATTGGCTTCTCTGAATACATGTTCCACTGTACAATTCACACAACTCCTCATCCTCTCCCTAATTTTCATCA
>JAUPMG010035058.1:0-14505 GCA_031762675.1 Pachysandra terminalis | reverse complement strand
TTTGTGGGGTTTCCTGATAACGATCCCGAGAGTGATATTCCTGTTGATGATGCGAATTTGCTTAAGAACAGACCCATGTGGGATAGGGTTCTGGTTATCTCTGCCGGAGTAATTGCGAATATAATGTTCGCATTTGCGATTATATTTGTTCAGGTACTTTCTGTTGGGTTGCCTGTACAAGAGGCCTTTCCTGGGGTTCTTGTGCCCGAGGTTAGAGCCTCCTCGGCTGCTTCCCGAGATGGGTTGCTCCCTGGAGATGTAGTTCTTGCTGTTAATGGTATCGAGTTGCCGAAATCAAGGTCTACTTCGGTTTTGGAGCTCGTTGATGTGATCAAGAAGAACCCCAGAAGAAATGTGTTGCTCAAGGTTGGGAGAGGAGATCAGGATTTTGAAATTGGAGTTACCCCAGATGAGAATTTGGATGGAACAGGGAGGATAGGAGTTCAATTATCCCCAAATGTTAGGGTTTCGAAAATTAGGCCAGCGAATCTTGTGGAGGCTTTGAGATACTCTGGTAGGGAATTCTGGGGTCTATCGTATAGTGTTTTGGATGGTTTGAAACAGACTTTTCTTAATTTCTCACAGACAGCCAGCAAAGTTTCAGGCCCTGTTGCCATTATAGCTGTTGGTGCAGAAGTCGCAAGGTCGGACATTGACGGGCTTTACCAATTCGCGGCTATTCTAAATCTTAATCTTGCTGTCATAAACCTTCTACCTCTACCTGCTTTAGATGGGGGTTCCTTGGCCTTGATCCTTGTAGAAGCAGCTCGAGGTGGGAGAAAGCTCCCTCAAGAAGTAGAGCAGCGGATTATGTCGTCGGGGATCATGGTTGTTTTTATTCTCGGAATATTTCTTATAGTTCGCGACACACTTAACCTTGATTTCATCAAGGACTTGTTGTGATCACTTATTACTTTATTGAAGTTTTAGTATTGGTCTGGTCAGCAAGAACTTCCTATGGAGGTGACGAGGTTTCAGATTTCGTTGGCTATGATGTACTATTAAGCAGACAAAAGGATACAAGATATGGATACTTGGCAAGATTTATTGCTTCTCCTGAGATGATATTTGAAAAGTTGGGTATGGCTTTCCATTCATATCAACTTATTATGTACCTTTTTATTTATTTTTTTTCTTGTAAATCTTATTGTTCATGATACTGGCATGGATGTAGACTCCAGAATCTAATTGCCATAGATAATTTATGGTGATACGTCGAAAATTGCAGTCTGTTGTGATCCCTGGCATTTGAGCGAGCTTTGATTCGTAAAATTGAACTAAGAACAATGATAGTCTTGCATTGAAGTTGGGATAAGCACAGTGCAATCTTGTCTTGGTTTTGAAATTTATCAGGAATGTGTGATCCTTTGTATTGCTTTTGATTTTCTCTTAATGAATATTTTGGCAACTAAGTAAGAACAATTATAGTCTTAATATTGAAGTTGGGATAAGCACAGTGCAATCTTATCTTGGTTTTGAAATTTATCAGGAATATGTGATTTTTTGTATTGCCTTTTTCTTTAATGAATATTTTGGCAGTATATTGAAGTTCTTATATTCGGACAATTTTTTCATGCATGATATTGTTTCATGGTTAGTGTAGTTGTATGTTATGTTGTTATGTGGAGACCAATGCTACTGAGGCATTCGGGAAGTACTGATGATCCAGTCATCGACTCCGCCGGTCAAATTTTGTAATTTCATTTACTGTTTTGTTTAGCCTTAACTACAGGGTAGTTATCATAGTTTTCGTGGCTGCTCTTGCAACATCTTTTTTGAGCTCGTGAGAATAGTAGAACCTGGTGTGTATCTGTAGACGTAGGCACTATTTGCCGAACCACATAATCGCTGTGTCGTCTGTGCTTGATTTCTTCTTCATCTCTGTTTGTCTTTCTTTCTTAACATGTTTAATGGCTGCATCTTTGATTATACTTTTCTACTATTGCATTTCAAACTATCACACTATTATGTATCATAAATAATGGTGATGTTCACCTTATAGATATGTCATGTTGGAATAAAGGAAATGAATTGAGGATCTCAGGGAACTTCTTCTTGGTAAGCAGCATCACAAATTCATGAAGATGGCTCTACTGTTTTTTAAATTTCATTGCTTTTATTTTTTTTTGTAACATTGATAAAGTAGGTATACTATATAAACTGGGAATTGAGTGGTATGTGCCTCATTTGATGGGAAAGCTATTTGACCATGATTAGGTAACAAAAGGGAGTCTTCATGTACACAATTATTTCATATTTTGCATTCCATAAGAGAAGGTTTCTCTGGAGAGAGTGAAGTGTGGAAGCATAACTCATGCATCTGAACCTGAATAATTAGATTGGCGAAGTATCTGGTAGACTTGCTAAAGCTTTTTTTGCTAATTATTGATTGCAGGGAAGTTCTTTATGCGACTTTGGATATGAAGCAAGAGCATGAACATGATCAGAGATGAATATAGGTGCTAAATTCCGTTGCTTGAATTATTACATTAAATTAGAATTTATTGAATACTGATTGTTGATTTAGTTTCATGAATTTATGCAAGAGCTTCTGAAAAAAAAATGATTGTGGAACTAGTAACCCTTATGGCTGTTTTTGTTTAGTTGGAAAATGATAGTACTTTCCTTTCCATCGTTTCTCTTTATTTTAAGGGAGAAAATTTTGAAGAGCTTTTCACGAAACGAAAAATGGAATACTTTTAAAAAGGTACTTTCCAATTATCCCATATTTTCTAATGAAACAAACACATAGATTTTGTTTGTTGGAACGTTGGTTTGCCTTTATGTTTCTACATATTCTGTATAACCAAACACAGCCAAAGGAAAATCCGTTCGTTCTTCTTCATCAGAGTTAAAATCGTTTTGAACTTCTGTAACTTGTAAGAAAGGCCTATATTGTTCTTAAGCATCCTCTACCCTCTTAGATGTTGTATTTGGGAATGAAAGTGGTAGTAGAGATATGTTGGGTATTATTCTGGTTTGCCTCCTAGTTTTGTTGGTTGGTCAGATAAATTATCATATAGATGGCATTAATATATCAACCCATACAAGTTTCATTGCTACACATGTCCAAAGAAGGTTCTTTTGCCATGTGAATTTTGAGACTAAAACCTACCTAGTATGTGAACTTCAAATATAAATGAAGAAGTTCTCCAAATGAGTTTTGCATTGTTTGTGGCCTTTAAGTGGTTTTTAGTTTTCAAAGCCAAACAATTGCTGCATTGTTTGTGGTTAGGTCCCATTGTTTGTTGTTAGGTCATACAATCCCTCAAAACGTGAATTTGTATTTTGAGTATGGGTACTTATGATCCAGGGGTCTAAATTAATTTCCTTGGACACGTGGCGTGATCTTAGAACGTGTGTTTACGCTTAAAAGATACAACCGCATATGCCACATTATATGTATAAAGCAGTTGCCTGTTCCCTCTACTATCTCCCGAGTGTAAATGCCGAACGGTGTTCGCACCTTTATTGGGTCACGCCAGCTGTACTGATGGTCTTTTGGCCTGATATGAGAGGAACGATCATCTTTATCTTAATTTAAGGTTAAACCATTGGTAAGAGGTTAATCCTTGCAGTGAAAGAAACCTTACATGAAGAGACAGTTACTGTACACCTCATCAGAGACTAAACACCCTGAGATGGTCAATTCGTCAAGGGTTAGTCACCCTTAAATAGACTAAAGATTAGTCATCATTTTCAAATGATTAAAGGGATATGTCTACTTCGAATGACATAAATAAGGGTTTGTCACCCGTAGTAGACTCTACCATTCGGTTGACTTCAAAGGAATCTTTATTAAAGAAACTCTCGAAGTACACTTTACATTCATCCCTAGGAAACATCTCTGAATGATGACTTTACCGACTTCGAAGTACCTTAAAAAAGGAGTACTTTGAAGGCATGTTATTACCTTTCTCCATACGTCATCTTCGAATGACAGTTGTGGATTCGCGAGACTTAATTGTACACTTTACTTAAGAGTACTTTGAAGGACACGCACTTATCTCATTAAAGTCTAGTTCAAAGGCATTCAAATTGATTACTTAACCCAAAACTTTGGAAGATCCTGTGATAACTATGTCCTACAGGGATTATTGATCATGAAAACCGAATTACTCAGTGACAGACTTACATTTAAGATTTCTACATGGACAAATTCGTTAAATGTACTAATCACCTTGTAAAAGTTACTTTTGTCTATTTCAAAGGAGATCCTTTAGAAAAAGAACAAAAGCCAGATAAAATGTTTACAGAACTCGAATGACTTATCTCTTTAAAGAAGATTGCAATAAATTCTCAATATCATCACATGTTAAAACTTCAGTTACTTATATATCTGTTATATATCTTATTTGATGGAATTTTGTCTTATCAGGTATGACTGTGATAAGAACGAAACATTGCTTTATGAAACTTTATGCATGAAACACATGTCATTCAGTTCTTAATCTTATAGACTTTAGAACAACTTATCACAGAGCAAGTTTACATGATCGAATGACTCATTACAATTTTCTTCTAGAAATAACTTAGCCGCGTTGAAGGCGTGTGTACTTGAATATGTATTGTTGCATGGAGATATTTCTATGCTTCCCTCTGGACAATATCTAATTAACATATGTCCTGGTCAAGAGAGGATGCTATTGGATGATTTCTCTATAAATATCAGAGCCTGCCCACAAATCAACAACAATTTAAAAATTGGTAAAATTACTCATAATTTGAATAACTGTTAGAACATTAAAAATAACTTATCACCTTCAAGTAAAATTCATATACTTGAAAGACTAAAAATGATAACTTATCTAAGAAACAAATAGAAAAAATTTGTATTATTTAAACACTAAAATTTCCTTGTTCTGTAATGTGGGTTTTTATTGACACACCTATTTTTATTGACACACCTGACATTTCAACCTCCATTACTTTTTACTTATTCTCAAAAAGAAATTCCTTTTTACTTCTTCTGCATATCACATTCAAAAAGAAACGCGTTAGATATTTCAGTACAGCGCACTATAGCTTTTAAAAGTAATAATAAACAAACAAAGAAAGAAATATACGTAGGTACGGGCAGCACGCAATACTACATTGGAACCTACCGGGCAACGGGCAGCACCTATGGCCCACACTCTCTCCTTTTACGTCCACTGACCGACATCCGTCGCCTATCCTCCGGCCAAATTGTCAATGGCATGATTCCAAACCTAAGCCTATATTCTTAGACTCGGAATTAGGTTCGGACAAAAAGGGTAACGAGAGTAGAAGATAGAGAGAGAGAGAGAACAAGGCTCGATACCAAAAAGATGGGTAAGATCGCAAAGAAAAAAAAAGGCCGGCCGTCAAAAGCAGATCTTGCTCACCGCCGCCGGATTCCGCCATATCGTCCGGTGGAAGACGAACTTCAAAGAAGTATCCGTCACCGGAGTCTCAACTACAAAGCTGACTTTGATGAGTACGACAACGAAGACGAGGACGAGAGGAGGAGAGAAAAGAAGCTGAAATTAGTCCTGAAAATCCCTCATAAAGCGGGTCTAACCCGGGCCGAAGAAGAATCAAACCTGGCCCACTCGCCTGCTCCGGAATCTTCTGTCTCTGCCTCTTCCTCCTCGTATTACGGAAATGGAAATAAATCCTTCAAGAAGCGGAGAATCGACGGCGATGATCGCCTCGACCACCACCGCCACGACGGCGGCGATGCAGACGATCGTGATGATCATGATGATGATGTACGATCGATTGGATCTGTTGATCGGAAGAAGGTTTGCAAAATCATCTCTTACACTCACACTAGTAAACTACTAGTTATAGAGAAGGTGATAGGGTTTGATTGATTTTTCTAATCTCTTACACATTGACGTTATTTTTTCATTTTAACGGTCAACTGTCAAAAACTAACCCATCAGAATCTGGGCATTTTCTTCCCGTTTCTCCTTATTTGTCTGTTCTCTCTTTTTCAGACAAACTGTCTTGATTCTTATAAATTGTTCTGTGTTATTAATATTGGGATTTTTTTTTCTATTTTATGAAACTTGTCAGGAAAGAGGGCGAAATGCAGGTTTAAGAGGGGTAGAGTCTGTTCCGGGTTTGTTTTGGCTTCTGGGTTTTGCTTGATCTCTGTTTTACTGTTAATTGATTTGGGTTGTTCAGTTCTTTTCTTCGACCTGATCAGGCACACCGTCGGATTTTCCATCTGGGGTTCCATTGCCGGACAGAAAATCACTGGTCCTAATTCTTGATAAACTTCAGAAGTAAGGATTGCTCTCTCTCTCTCTCTCTCTCTCTCTCTCTCTCTCTCTCTCTCTCTCTCTTATTTCATTTGCAATACTAAGAGAGATTGTCTGATGTTTGTTTTGGTTTGATTTTGACAGGAAAGACATCTATGGTGTTTATACAGAACCTGTCGACCCTGAAGAGGTATTTGAGATTTCTTTCAAGTCAAAAATGATGTTTAAGTTTCATGATGCGTTACTTTTGAGTTTATGATTTTCTTGGTTTTTGTAGCTTCCTGACTATCATGAGGTGATTGAACATCCCATGGACTTTGCCACTGTGAGGAAGAAGCTCGTTAATGGGGCCTACTCTAACTTAGAACACTTTGAGGTGTGTATCTGTGATTTGTTTTTACTTTGTTGTTTAAGGAATGCGGTTAAGATGTCCGAAAATTTGCTATTTAAGGACTAGAATCCATATTAATTGTCTAGCAAGTCTTAATCTGTTTGATGCCTTCGATACTTTTATAAATCCCTTAATCTGCATATGATTTCATTATATCGTAAAAATCCCCTGTTTAGAATACCATGTTTAAATGGTTCCAAGGCCTTTGGTAACCAGAGAGAGAATTGAAAATAAGGTTTCACATTTTTCTATGGTGAAGTCATCTCTGATGTGGCAACTGGCAACTCCAATGGTTAGTGCTCTTCGATTTTTTTTTATTTTTTATTTTATTTTTATGAAGCATCCTCTTCATAGATCAACCAGTAGATGATCTTCTTAACTTGCAGATCTTTTTGGGCTACCTTTGAGATTAGAACTCTGGAGGTTAACAATCTAACACCTCCTCTAAGACATTGAAAAAAAACACATCTTTTGTGCTCCTTGTAGAGGGCCCAATGGCATGTGATTGTGATTTCAATAATAATTACTTGTGAAGGTTTTTTGAGGTAGATAATGTGGACAACGGAGAGATAAATGGTCTTGCATGGTCCATTTTTGAGCTCTTAGAAACTGTATCAAAGGTCAGCTAACGATCTAGCATATACATTATCCTAGGGAAGGTGCTGATCGGGATCAAGCAATAATAATAAACACAGTAAAACGGAAATCAAAACAATGCACACATATATACGTGGTTCGGCAAAGCCTACGTCCACGGGAGAGAAGAAGTTTCTACCATGTCAAAAAACGGATTGGCGTTGCAACTTATACTCCTACCTGATATATAGGGAAAATCCCAATATACCCTTACCATACCGCGGGGAGGCCCTCAGGTCCCTCCCACTTGGATCTAGAGACTAGTGAATATGAGCCACCCCACTATCTCTAACAGAAGGCTTGGCCAGTATACATTCTTCAAAGGTGTACCTTTTTTTTTTTTGATCAGTACTGCAAGGTGCCCCTCAGGTCCCTCCTCGTTGGATCTAGAGACTAGTGAATATGAGACACCCACTATCTCTAACAGAAGGCTTGGTCAGGATTCACTCTTTAAAGGTGTACCTTTCGAGAGATGTTAGTTGGGGTAAATGGTTAGAAAAAGGGTCCTTTCATGAACTTTTTGTCTTGGTAGCCTTGGGCTAACATCTTGATGTCTGAATTTGTTGTTTGGCTCGAGGGGCTCCCATTACTAGGAGTCTCATCATATATGCTTTTCTACTCCTTTTTGTCAATTTGTTATTTATCCCAAAATAAAAAGGAGAAGAAGAAATTCTGTCAGGAAGAGATGACTGATGAGACTTCATCTGCACAAAAGTGTAAGTCAATGTTTTCTTGTGATGTACATTACGATAGTAAGATCGTACATGTATATCAGTTAATTACTTTTGATTTTACTATACTGCTGGTAACATCAGGTTCTACTAGTTGAGTGAGTTTGTGAATGCTGCCTTGTTAAGTGAGAAAATAAAATGTCCTCATACTCAAAATATGTACCTTAAGAGTTGTAGTTTAATGTCAACGTAGTAATCAAAGAGGCCTATAGTGAACATAACATGAATCTATTCTCTTTTGCTTTATTGTGTAACTTGATTCATCTTAATTCAAATTTTCTGTTCAATATCCTTTGGCTTTCGATGCTCTTACACACTGGCATCTAATGGTGATTCTTTTGAATCCAGAATGATGTCTTCCTAATTTGCTCAAATGCAATGCAATATAATGCACCAGAAACCATATACTTTAAACAGGTAAGATTTTCGACTATATATGTACGAAACAATCCTTTTTGGTCATTTATTCTTATCACTTATCTGTTTTGGAAAGGCACGCTCCATACAAGACCTGGCAAGAAAGAAATTTCAGAGGTTACGAATTGGTATTAAACACAATGGAACAGAACTCAGGTGTGAGCAGAAAATTAAGGGAGACACTTCAGTGAAGAAGCCAACGAAGCAGTCCTCATGCAAGACTGTACAGGAACCTGTTGGCTCCGATTTCTCCTCAGGTGCCACTCTTGCTACAATGAGAGACTCTAATTGGTTGAACATGATGCAAGCTGGTGGCTGTGGGAAGCCTGGCAATATTTACGGGCCTCTAGGTGGCAGTTCTTCCCTGGCCAATAATAAGCCAGAAAAGGCCGAGGAACAACGTTCAGGTATGATCTTTAGGGACTACTTGTTACATTCTCTAAGAGCTTATATACAGATATCTGAGACAATGGGATTTAAGAGTGGTTGTAACCATCAAGATGAAGGATTAGAATTAGTAAATATGCTTCAACTGTGTCCTAATCAATCATATTTGCGTTTCTTGCTAACTGGCTTGGTTGCTTTTTCCGTTTAGGCAGGTTGATCCCTCATAAATTCGGAAGGAATCTGCCTGCGCTAGATGAGAATCATCGTTCAACTTACAATATTTCAAATCAACCAGCAATCAGAACAGACTCGATCTTTACAACTTTTGAGGGTGAAGAAAAGCAGTTTTTCGCTGTATGTATCAAGCAACCGAGTTCTCCTGTTTTATTCTTGGCCTATGTACTCATCCTGTTTCATTTTTCCGAATCAGGTTGGGTTTCATGCGGATCATTTTTATGCAAGGAGTCTGGCTCGTTTTGCATCTACCCTTGGATCTGTTGCTTGGAAAGTTGCTTCCCGGAGGATTGAACAGGCAATACCTGTGGGGTTTAAATATGGTCGTGGGTGGATTGGAGAATATGAGCCGCTTTCGACCCCGGTACTAATTCTTGCAAACCATACCCAGAAACAACCGGCTAATGGTACAAATTTGCAGTGCACGGCTGATTCTGGAAAGGATGATGGGACTGAAGAGGATTCGAATGCTACAGAAAATGAAGTTAAATTGAACCTCAAAACTCTAAATTCAGAGCCGGCTTTGTGTGGTTCTACCAGAACCAATCCCATTGTTGATGCCTTGTATCATAAGCATAGCCCTTTAATCACGAAGCCCGACAATAATATGCTAGAGCCAGTTGGGTCGAATTGCCCATCAGCCAGCAGGAGCCCTATTAATCTTTCTTCACAAAAGATGGTTCAGAATGGTTCAGAAATGACAACTAGCATGTTGATGGAGATGATTTCAAGGAATAGGAATCATGTGCAGTCTGCACCTCTGAAGCATCCATATAAAAATGGAATCATTAATGGAGAATTGGCTACTGGGAAAGCGATTTGTAGTTCAGTTAGTAATAGAGTGATCAGTTCAACCTCTGATATTGTTTCCAGTCAACCGGCCAGAGCATCTACTTTTATTCCCCATGGAACCCAGGAGCAAGGTCTCGGAGACCCTGTTCAGTTGATGAGAACGTTAGCAGAACAGGCACAAGACCAGCAGGAATGTCCACATCTCTCCACAGTTACATCCTCAAGAAGAGATACTTCAAGCTCTGCTGCAACTGCTGCTGCACAGGCATGGATGTCAATTGGGTCTGCAGGGGTTAGGACAACAGAAAGCTCAAGCTCACCCAAAAGGCATATTGCTACTGCTGCTGCTGCTGCTGCTGACAACCCTGCTCTGGAGCTTCTCCCATCCGTTATGCGATTCCCCGAGGAACCTCCTGTTTCTGGGGAGTTGAAGTTGCAGTCTGATAAGAAGAGATTTCCTACCCAGCCGTACTCGCCACAATATCTCCATGCTGGTGATCAAGTAGGATATCAAAACAGTAGACAGATGGTCTTTTCTCAACTTGCTCCAACTGACTTGTCCAGGTTTCAGGTGCAATCTCCTTGGCAAGGTCTAAGCCCACATACCCAGCCGCAAAAACAGGAACACCCTCCTGACTTGATCATTAGTTTCCGTTCCTCGGGGCCTCCGATGAGTCAGTCTTCTGGAAAGATGACCGATTCGCAACAACCGGACCTGGCTTTGCAGCTCTAAGTTGAGGTGGTATTATCAGAACTTTTCTATCTTTACCAAGAGGAGATGCATCACAACAGAGAATCCGCCATCTGAATTGATCATAATCTGTCCAGATTCCTGAGTTGCATCTTTGATCCAGCACCGAGTCTTGGACATGTTTGCTAGGTATCAATCCTTGATTGAAGCAGTTTCATGTAAAAGGGAATTGAAAGCTTTGCATTTGAGATTGGGATTTGACATTGATTTGTTGGGCTTAAGAAAGGTAAGATAAGTAACTGCATCACTACGTAGTTCCATTATTCAGATACATCCACTGGGATTAGTGTATGTAAATTTTTTATTGTGAGAAATGGAAAGGAGCATCACTCAGTTGTGCATATTTAAGTATTTTCTCTCTCTCATAGGTTGTTGAAGGTTTAAGACAAGTGAAGTAGAATATTGTATTGACGTTTTCATGAGATTAAATAAAAATGAGTATTAAATCATTATATCATTGTAACTTGTTATCAGAATAATAGGTGTAAAAATAAAAATAAAAAATGTAGTAAAATTAAAGGGTCAGATGGGTTAAACGGTTTATGTAATGGGTGTCAAGCCGTTATATACCTAGAGCTGCCAATTTTTGAAACGACCCATCAACCCGTCTGAAACCAATCCGATTAAACGGGTTTGGGTTGATCCATTTATTAATTGGGCTAGATTTTACCAACCTGCCAACTCGTTGAGTTCCTGTTTAATTGGCTTTTAATAGATTTATAATTATTTTATTATTTATAAGTATTTTTGTAAGTTAAAAATAATTATTTTTTCTTTTTTTTTTTTTTTATAAATTATGTTCAATGAATATTTATTAAATTTAATATATTAAATAAAGTTGTATTTTATCCTAATTTAAAATTAAAGTTTAAAAAAAAATAATTAAAAATAAATGGGATAGGGCTTCAACCTGTTTATTAATGGGTTGAGTTTGGTTCCATGATTTCCAAATCTGTTAATAAATGGATCGCACGTGTTCCAATCAATGTTTTACTTGTTCCAATCAATGTTTTAAAACCTGGTTTGGGTGCTAATCCGGTAAAGACAGGTGGGTTAGGTCAATTCGGTTGAACCGATGGATAAACCCAAATCGACTCATTAAAGTACTGTTACATGTACTATAATTTAAATATAATAATATAAAAAAATAAGACAATTATTCTTTGAATAATGCATTGGTTACTAATATTTCAAACATGCACCAATAGCCCAACACCTGTTTATAAAATTTAGACTAAAAGTCTAAAAACTTTATGGTGTAATGACCCAACCGGGTTCTTAATATTGTCCTAAACCCAGCCAGGTCACTGGTTTAATCAGTGGGGTCATGCCGGGTTTTGAAACATATTGGGTTAAAAGTCCACCCGGTTGAAATGGTTGAACCGGTTGGGTTTTAAAACACTGGTTCCAATCCGTTTCAGCACAAACTAGTTTTCAACCCACCCAAACCCGACCCAACCGACCCGTTGCGAGCTCTAATTAATTCCCCATGCATCAACCCGACAGAACCGGCCCTATTGCCACCTCTATGCTCTATCTCTAGAATTCTGCATCCGTTACTACGTACATCAAGGTTTGTGATTGGTCCATTATCAAGATAATTACAAGTCATTTATACCTAGAGTCAGTATGGGACGGGAGAGGAAGAGAAAAAATTTCGGTGTCCAAATCCTAGAAGGATACAACTACTTATTTATTAAGTATATTAGACGATATGCTTCTTTAACTATCTTGTGAAAATTTAGTCTTAATCAATGGAGATGAACAGCGAAGACCACAATGACCTTGTAGGAGCGTTAAAATCTTCTTCTTTTTGTCAATTAAGAGCCTTTGATCATTCTATGTGTAGCTATCTGCGACCAATTACGCCGAAGCAGCAGAAAACGAAGCTGGTAAAGCTAAATCCAGTGCTAGGTCGACTTTCACTTCATCCAGTTGTGGACTATGATCAGCTTACATCGTTCTTGAAAGTTGATGAGTCGCCTCTTTTGCCCTGGAGTTGGAACCCTAATGATTCTGCAGATACCACCACAAGCACAGCCAACTCGACTTATATGAACTTGGGACCCGGTTCTTTCTTTGTCGACCAACGGAAAAGGTCGTATTAATTTATATATCTTTCTTTTTATTAATTCATCTTGATTTATTCACATCTTTAATTTAAGTCTTACTATTCTTTTCGTATTGATTATACTTACAGGTTTTGAAGATGAGGGAGTCAGAAATATTCCCCGGCCAACATTGAAGAAGCTTATTAGTATAATATTTGATATAGAAGATTATATGGAGCTGGAATTCAGGACAAGAAGAAGGCGTTCCGAAGGTCAAAATGTGCATCTTAAATTCAAGTGGTCTTAACTTTGCACTCATGTGTCGAATTCGCTATTGTGATTTTATCAATGGATTCGTCTCGACAAGATGAACAGTCGGAGGCAATCAAATAAAGTTTTGCAGTTTTTCTAAGAACTTCCTATTTGTAGGTAAGTTCCGGTTTAGTTTATTTGAGGGTTTTTTAAGTCTTAATTTGTTTTAAAAAATCATTATTAATTGTAATATATCTAATATTCTACCTTTTCGATGCTTGAATTTGGCAATTTCCTCCCTCTTTTTCTTAGTAGAGACAATGGAAAACACCATAAAAGAGATGCATAATATAAATGACTTGTAGAGTTTAATTAAAAATATAAATAAATAATCCTTCTATTTGAGGAATATTCATACAAAGTTGTCATCCAACTTCCTTCATTAATTTATTATTAGTGACTTTAATGAGGAATAACAGTACCAATTCAGAAGCATAGCATACATGTTTGGTTTGGCGATTAATGGATCATGGGATTCCGGCATTCTTAGCTTTTGATTGAGAATGATGATCACCTGCATCTCTTCTTCTGATGAAAAAATGGGAAAATGAAACCGGAGTGTTTGGCTTCGACTTATCCGTCGGTACTGTACATCGGCGTTTACTACATTTTCTTATTGTACAGACATCGCCATTGCAAGTTACTTGTTTGTGCTCACATTTGAAGCAACTGAACAAGTTTGAGAGAAAAACCATTGATGAGCTTCTACTGCACCAATATCAACTCTCTCTCATTCTCTAAACAAAACCATGCATAAACAAGAACAAGAATGGTGTTGCCAGGCCCAAAGAAAAATTAATCTCTTTTTTTGGATCTGTAATCAAAGTCGTTGCAGCTGTTGAGGTCAAGAATAGATAAGTAGGCTGTAACAAATCTTTTTTTCGGTAACGTGTAAGGAAATAACCCATTAGGTTCTAACAAAAACATCTTCATTTAGAGGGATGAGTAGTCTTTGGACCACACCGAATTAATTAAGGGCGGTTAAAAATCATATTTTCGATCAAATTAGCGTACATATCCTTTTTGATTGATTCTATCAGTTCTCTCTGTTTCGTAGAAGCTTCAATGATTTATCTCACATCATGACGTGAGAAAATCATAATAATCAAGTTTAAAGTCTCGGGATGGGGGATCGGACTGTTACCGGCCGTTCCCGGTTGGATCGCCTATTTTTTTATTTTATTTTTTAAACTTTGGATCGGCCAGACTTGTCCCTGGACTGGCAATACAGGTCGGTACCGGACCGGTCCAGATGGATACCGGTCTGGACCGTTCAATTTATAAATTAAAAGAAAAAACAAAATAAAAACATTGGAACGGTTCTACCGGCCAATCCGTACTGGTATCGGTTGGACTGGTTTGATCCAAAGCCTCATGATACAACTATTGTATCCTGGCTTGGGACCAGACCGGTTCTGGTCGACTCGCTACGGATTGGACAATACGGACCGGATTGGTCCGATCCTTGAAACCTTGTGTTTAAGGCCTGTATCGGTAACTGGTTATTTCGGTTAAGGTGGAAGCCGGTTTTGAGGTTGACATGTCTCTTACTATTCTTAGGATCTTTAGAAAT
>JAUPMG010035047.1:470-14505 GCA_031762675.1 Pachysandra terminalis | reverse complement strand
ATTAAACCAAACGTTACCATTCTAACCACCTATTGTCAATCCAAGGCGTTAGAGTCTCAACTCTAATCAATAAGTTTGTTCATAGACTAATTTGGAATGATCAGAACCAAAATCCGTAGATAGCTAGCCATAAGGATCTATCTAACCTCCCAAGTCAACCTAGAACATAGTCAAGTCTCTAGTACTCGAATCTAACTTAGGATGTGAAATACTAATATTGGACATGAATGGAAGCATTCAATCTTGTAGCCTTTCAGCCAACACATCTAACTCATTTTAGGCACATAGCCTCACAAGTAGGCTCAAAGTCCCAACACAATCATACTCATCACATTAGGCACATTTCCTCTATGCACTAGGCTCATATCCTTACCTCCATTATCACAGATCATGACGGACCCCACTTGGCTTCCCAAACCTTCCAAGACTCATATAATGATAAGCAAATCAAAACTCTAATACAGGTGCACACTGGACACTTGCGTTCGATCGCAATGTCGCTCGATCAAACATGTCGCTCGATCTCATATGTCGTTCAATCGCCTATGTCGCTCGATCGTATATATCGCTCGATCGACATTTTGGACCGATCGATTGTGCAACCCGAACCCAGAAATCTGCGATCTGTTCACTTGTTCTTCCATTTTCTTGTATCAAATAAATACGAAATCTATTCTAAACATCTTAACATGTACACCTAACATCCAAGAACCCAAAACAATACATCTTAATTCAAACTTACATCAAGACAACCTATATTCATGAAATCTAAAATCAAATAAACAAAATCTGTTAAATATGCTTTCTAAATAAATCTTTAACTCAAAACAATATACTCCATGAAATCAACGAATCTAATATGCTTGATCTACATCACACTAGGTTTAGATCACACACAAAACATTATGAAAATCCTTCAAATATTCTAGATAATCTACTTACTTGTTAGAAATTAAAGAAGTAGGTTCCGACGACTAATCGATGCTCCCAATCCTCAAGATTGCTGTTTTCTCAGCAAAACACTGAAGAGTCTTCAGTCTTTCTCTTCTTCTCCACAAAGCCAACAAACAGCCTCTTATTTTCTTTCTTGGTCGTTCAAAACAAAAGCTATAGAGATTAGGGTTAACACCCTAATCCCACTTAAACCTTAATTAGCCTTATTCCCATATTAACCCCACAATCTAATTTTTTACCTTAGAACCCCTTATCTAATTTAATTACCTTTTTAATTCCCTTATTACCAACTTAGCTTAATATAAATAAAACCACACCATCAATTTAAATTAATTAAATGCCAATCCATGCGAATAAAAGATAAAATAAATAAGAAAAATTCCTTTAAGGATCCGGGTCATTACAAGTATTCGTATTTAATATGTGTGATTATGTTATAACATACCTCGATAGTTTAGAATCATGGGATTGTGCTCATGTGTTTGCTAATTTGAATATATGTCTATGAATCATTGTGTGTGTATTAATTTAAAGATCTAAATCTGAGTTGCATATGGACTACCTTGCTGTGATGGCCTTGTCTAATACCCTATGTGATACCCATGGGTTTAGACCAACACAAAAGACTATTGACTTATATTGACCATTGATGTTCCATGGATGGACTATGCTTGTTTTCACCCAAGGTGAGGGATAGACCTTTTATGGGGGTCCCAAAAGACTTGTCGTAAGATGATAGGTGAGGAAAAGTTCACTCAGGTGATGCCCAATAGCTAAATCATAATGACCCTCTGTTGGTTACCAAATAAGTATGATTTCTTGAGGAGATTTTACATTAGTGATGCATTGGATATTTTCCCTTGATAAAAAATAAGTGGGGGAATTGTGGCCTCTAGGTCGAAACCCCTTAGAAATTTGTGGCACCCATAGAATATCTTATCTTTGAGAGTGGCCCTATATGGGGGGATGGTTCGTTAAGACATCTCTCTCAGAGGAGGATTGATCTTGTGGGAACTTACTATATTTGCATACTTAACAGCAACCTTGCATTATCATATTGTTCGTTGATATTATTGTAAGTATCTTGTGTATCATGCACTTGATCTGATTTGCATATAGAAGTAGGCATTGAACGCTTGATACTGACCATTGATTCATATACCAAAGTGAGATTTGGGAGAGAATAAAATATTGTTTGTTTGTTGTTAATATTCCTCATTACTCATACTTTTTACAGAATTTACTATCATCACTTGTATTAATTTGTATGTATCTCATAACATTGGGATATGAGTAAATACTTTGCTTTGAAAGACTACTCATCCGGGCTTTCCAGATTATGTTTGTTGATTTATATTTTTCAGGATTGAAGATTAGCCTATGAAGGGAGAGCTTTAGAAAAGGGATTAGAGAAACAGAGATTTACATGATAGGGCTGATGTATTAAGAATTAGAGATTTTCCTTCAAATTTGTGTAAAAGACACCAGATCTGTAATTTTTGCTTAATTATTTATTAGAACTATTGAATTTACTTCCGCTTATGTTTTGAATATTACTTTCCACTCCCATAGGGATATGGGGTGAGAGTTATAACTTAAATTTGGAGACTCCTTTGAGATTTCCATGTTTAGGATGTGACAAAAGTGGTATCAAATTTTAATAATACTTAAGTGAAAGAGAATTAGGAAATTCATAGGTCTTAAGGCTAAGAATAAAATTGTAGAGACCCGAATCCGAAATAAATAGAAATGACCTATTAAAGAATAATTAAATGAATTAATTAATGTAAATTACCAATAAAGGTAAATGGGTAAATTTTGGTAACTTATGGTGTGAGAACTTAGATCAATTAGAGCATTGGGGTAGGCCAAGTAGTGATTATATGTTGGTGTTGGGGTGATAGTGTAATAAGAATAAAAGAACAATTGTGGGAGTATCTGTAATTTAACAACTTAATTCAAATTAGAAATGTACGGGGAATGGGGGTGTGCATGGATTAGGAAGTGGGAGAGGAGGAGGGGAAGTTACCATAATATTCTTCCTCACTTTCCCATACATGGGATCTAGAGTGAAGAGTTGCTAGGAGAACATAAAAAGGAAGAGGGGGAGCAGAATACCCTAGCCGCCCAAACCAAACCTTGGAGAAGAAGGAGAGGAAGAAGAGGAGAAGAGGAAGAGAGGAATATTGGGATTTTGAGTACTGATAGAAAAGAAAGAAAGGAGGCTACTACTGGATCTAGAAGGAAGGAGTAAGAGGGGGAGAGCTTTTATTCATCATCATAGCAATTTAGATAAATATCAGTTTTTGTATAGTTCTTCTGGCATGCTGTTGTTATCTTCTAATCGAATGTATGATCTTGTGTAGGTAGATATGAAAAATGTCAAAGATAAGTAGCCCTGCGAAAGACTGACACGTATCGAGACTTTTACCCTTCATCAAGGGGTACCATGGATGATCAACTTGTTAAACTAGCAAATGAAGATGAAGTACTTAAATACATATATGTTCACACCCTTCTATGACATAAGTCACATGAAACCATGATGGTCGTGAACCCGACGAGATCTTTGGAGTTAAGCGTGCTTCGGTGGGAGTAGTACCAGGATGGGTGACCCCCTAGGAAGTCTAATTCGAGAAAGCCAAGAACGGCCTACTTGTGAAGTTTTGAAGCTCTTGTGTCCCGGGCGGTACCCATGGCAACCGACCCTCAAGATTACTCCTTACAGGACCCAAGCGCTCCCTTGTGTCTTAAGAGGGTCTCGTGATAACCGACCCTCAAGATTACTACTTACGGGCCCCTAGTGCTCCCTTGTATCTTGGGAGAGTCTGATGACAACCGACCCTCAAGATTACTCCTTATGGGCCCCTAGCGCTCCCTTGTTTTTTGAGAGGGTCTCATGATAACCAACCTTCAAGATTACTCCTTATGGGGCCCTAGTGCTCCCTTCGGTCTTGAGATGGTCTCATGAAACCGACCCTTAAGATTACTCCTTACGGGTCCCTAGCTCTCCCTTGTGTCTTGAGAGGGTCTAATGACAACCAACCCTCAAGATTACTCCTTAGGAGACCCTAGCGCTCCCTTGTGTCTTGAGAGGGTCCCATGACAACCAACCCTCAAGATTACTCCTTACGTGCCTCTAGAGCTCCCTCACGTCTTGAAAGGGCCTCAAGGTAGATTCCCCAAGATTCTAAGAGGCGCCAGGAGGGACAACTTGGGAGACTGATGCCTCAAGAACGTCATCTCATTAAGTTAACACCAACGACGTCACTACAATGGAATAATACTACAAATGATATTACACTATCAAAATGACATTACCCAAGGTATGTTCATCCACGACAGTAAGCCTGATCCCCTCGATGGGTAGTCAATATCCACGGCGGTGAACTGGATCCCCTCGACGGGTAGTCGATATCCACGGCAGTAAGCCGGATCCCCTTGACAGGTAGTCGATATCCCCAGCGGTAAGCCAAATCCCCTCGACGAGTAGTCGAAGTCCAAGATGGTAAGCCGGACCCCCTCAATGGGCTGTCAATATTCATCTATGACATATGCCAGATCCCCTCTGTGGGAAGTCGATATCCATGGCGGTAAGCCGGACCCCCTCAACGGGCAGTCGATATTCAACCGTGGCGGATGCCGGATCACCTCGACGGGTTGTCAATATTCATCTATGGTGTATGCCAGATCCCCTCGATGGGTAGTCGATATCCACGGCGGTAAGCTGGACCCCCTCGACGGACAGTCAATATGCAACTACGCTGGATGACAGATCCCCTCGACGGGTTGTCAACATTCATCTACGATATATGCCGGATCCCCTCGACGGGTAGTCAATATCCATGGCGGTAAGCCGGTCCCCCTCGACAAGCAATCGATATGGAATTACGTCACACTCATCATGAGATACATCTCCACAGACATGTGTCTCCATGAATCAGAACTTACGTGGCGTAGAAGGGCATCTGTGCCTCCGTCCAAAGAGAGTCCAAAGTACCAAGGTTTGAGAGCCTCAGTGATGTTGAGACTAGGCAGACTCAATCATACCAAGGCTAATATGTTTTGGCTACACTCATACTATCGATCGCCATCGCCCATATCTCGGCATCATGAGCGTGCTATTCACGGTGACTCACCAACCTCTTGACATGAACTACATGTCGTGTCACGATTTTCAGTGATGAACCTATAATTCTCCAATATGACTTGGGATTGGTCCACTTAAGAGATTGGGGTAATTAATCCATGTTAACCTGGGTAAGCATCTTAACACCGTTAATAACCACCTAACGGATTTCTAACTTCCGTTATCTTTGTCCTAAACACTGTAAATAGTAGCTTATTCTTCAAGAACGGGGCTGGAGAATTCTCTGAACGGGCTAGACTACAAGAACACACCTCTGACGTGTGCTCACGAATTCCTAGACCTTGAACTACGTCTGACTTGATCCCTATTTGGGTACGTAGGCAACCTGTTGAAGGTGCAGTCTAAAAGCACCACTAGATTAGGGGTGATGGGAGAAGTATGGAAGATTGCTCAAGCGTGGCTCTGAAAAGAGATCACGGACTTCTAACACCATCTCCCCTAGTCCTACTCGACCCTTGCTAACGGGCACTCAATTTTGCTCTTTTGATTCTTTTAGAGACAGGATACGGTCGCTTGTCGATTTAGGTTCCCGTCGATCAGTAATTCTACCGTTGGTGACTCTCTCACAAAACCACCCTTTACATTTTGGCAACTCCACTGGGGATTAAGTGTAATAACTCAAACCAAATTAGGACTTAAGTGTAATTACTATAAAATTAGGGGTTAATTTGAAATTTTAGTAAGTGGCCATATTATTTTACTTTTGACTAATTGTGATTGGTGGGTTGTACAATAAAGAAACTAAGTGCAACACACACAATCATAACTTCTTAAGTTAGAATGAATGGTTTAGATCTTGCAGTACATAAGACATCCCAATCAATGGTTAAGATTTAAAACAGTAATAGAAGCTTCCATAGGAGTTAAATTTAAAATATAAATAATAGAAACAAAGCTGAACTAGGAGAGCTGGGAATTCATCTGATGTCTTAGAATCTAAGACATGCCAGTGAAGGGACAAGATTAAAATACAAAAACTAATACTAATAGGAGTAGGAAATTGTCTAATTACTATAAATAAAGCGGCTTAGCCTGGATTTCGAAAATCACACAAGCTTGGAGCTAAGAAGGAGAAGAACAGAGTTGAATTATCTGCTTTAACTCAACAACATCGCTGTAAGTACTCGAATTTAATTAGTTTTATGGTTTAAGTAGTGTTTAAAGTTTATTTTTCAATTATACGAAGTAAGTTTTAAAAATCATATTAGTTGTTAAAGATTTTCAAAACAATTTAACAACTATTTAATTACTTATATTTTCATAAATATTTTAATTGGGTTTTGTTCGAAATTTAATATTAAGGAAGGTTACTTAAGAAAGAAATTTGAAATTAATTATGATTATATCAGAATTCTAGAAAACCTGCACAGAATTGGCTGTTGTGCGAGGACTCGGGGAGCCAAGCATGCGCCGAGCCTCCTCTGTAAATTTTTAAGTCTCTGCTTTTCATATCGATGACCAACTCGATGCACCAAACACGCACCGAGTCTCTCAGCCATATTTTTAGGCCCCTGGTTATGGCGTTGACCACATTCTCGATGAGCCGAGAACGTGCCGAGCCAAACCCTGAGACCAAACCTTGAAACCCAGAATTTTCACCCAGAACCCTCGGCAACTACTCAACTCGGTGACTAACGCGCCGAGCACCCGCCAAAGGCACACCGGCGACCCCTAGGCGCACCGAAATGTGCCAAGTTGATCCAAATCATTTATACTTTTATGAGGTTGCGTATATTGATCTCATTAGACAAATTTTGATGTTAGTTATGCCTGATTATGCATATTTCAATTCATTATACCTTGTTTGGATTGTTTTGCATGCTAGTTTGAACATGATATTTTTTATATGGTTGATTTTATATGATTTTAACATGTCAAGCATGCTAGGTAAACTTATTACACATTGTACACAAACATTTAATGCTTAGGTAATGTGCACCCTATCACTTGCACTTCTTAAGCCTTAAGACCATGAATATGGTCTATAGGTCTACACCCTTTGCATGTAAGTTCATACTGTTGAACTTTTAATGACTTAAGAGGTTGCTATGATCTGGAAATCACAGTGGGTAAGGAGACTTTGTATTATTTGTTTATTAACGGAGTTGAGGGACTGGCTTTCCCAATATACCTATGGATCCTTCAGGACTATGTTTGTCCTATAGACTATTATTAAAAGAATGCCTATTTCTTGCTTATATATATATAATTCCCTGAGCAGTTTTCATATGGAATTCCTTGGAATTATTGCCCTTGATCACAAATAAGTGGGAAAATTGTGCCCTCTAGGTCGAAGCCCCTTAGAACAATGATGTGCACATAGAATATCTTAACTTGAGAGTGGCCATATATGAGGGGATGGTTCGAGAAGACATCTTGCTCAAGAAATGATCGATCTTGTGGGAACCTATATATAATTCTTAAATACTGTT
This sequence comes from Pachysandra terminalis, assembly GCA_031762675.1. Lineage (NCBI taxonomy): Eukaryota > Viridiplantae > Streptophyta > Magnoliopsida > Buxales > Buxaceae > Pachysandra > Pachysandra terminalis. The sequence goes on along the minus strand of JAUPMG010035047.1, from coordinate 6,969 downwards.
TAATTTAACTAATTGCACAATACTTAGACTACATGTTGGATCACACATGAAGATTATTATCTGTACACAGTAGGCACATAGTAAGACTTGACCATTCTTATGCTTATACCAAGTTTCATTGATAAATCTATTCATATTACAAATATTTATGTTTCTGGAAATTTTGTGGACTACTATTGAAGAGTAAGCCTTGGCCCTATTTCAAATTCTAAACCTTATTAAATTTGATTACTTACTTGCGTAGTGTAGTTTATGCTTTCAAGCAACATATTTCAGGCATACTAGACGAGGAATACTTGGATTATGGAGGCCCTACTTTGGACCCTTGCTTTGAAAGAACTACTGAATTTATCGAAGAAGATGATGCTTAGGATTTTTATTAGTCATTTTCTTTCCTTTTATTGGCTTGCATGCCAAAGTATTTTATTAGCCATAGTTAGGCATTACTTTGTTTAGGAATTAGATTAGCATGAGAACTATAGTATTTCTTTTCCGTTGTTTTGTTTTATTGCCTTAGTTTTTTATTGTTATGAGATGTAGCTACTTTATTTTGATTATTTTTCCAAGTTAATAAAATCTCAGTACTTTCACTTATTTTGGCAATGTATTGACTGCCACTCCCATGTGGATATAGAGTGAGAGTCATGTTTCTAACTTATAGGAACTTGAGAACTCTTAAGTTTGGGATGTGACAGCGCAAGTCCCTCGGAAAAACGAGATTCCACACCAAGCCAGAATCGGACCAAGATAAGACCTCAGAAACAAGGGCATCCTGAAAGGAGACCACCCTAAACAGAGGAGGAAACCGAACTGCTAAAGAGGACTCAGAACCACACCTTCAGATTGCACAGGTTCTAACGTAGAGGAGGAATTGAAAGTCTATACGAGGAAGAGGAGAGATCCTGTTATAGTTCCAAAACCCAATCCACCATTTTAGTCAACTTCTTTGGACTCAAGAAACCATGTTCATCCCTCTTCTAAGGCTCGTGATTCTTTGGATAACCTCCGTAAAGGAAAACAATCATGTACCAAACATCCCATTGCAATGTTGTTTCCTATCGTTCTTTGTCTCCGTCATATTTCTCCTTTATTGCTGCCACTTCATCCGTTTCTCCTCCCACTAGTGTTACAGATGTTCTTATCAAAACTGAGTAGAAGGAATCTATGATTGACGAGGTAAGAAGCCTTAGAGAAAAATAACACATGGGAATTGGTTAGCTTCCTAAAGGGAAACATCTTGGAGGGTGCAACTAGGTGTTCATTGTGAAGTACAAAGCTGATGGTACAGTGGAAAGGTACAAAACTAGATTGGCTGCCAAGGGGTATACACAGACTTATGGAATTGACTATCAGGAGATGTTTGCTCCGGTAGCAAAGATGAATTCCATAAGGGTCATCTTATTATTAGCTGCACATTTTTCATGGCAATTGCATCAGTCGGATGTCAAGAATGTGTTTCTACATGGTGATGTACAGGAGGAAGTATAACCACCAGGATTCTAAATTCCTAGAATGAAGGCAAGATGTGTAGACACAAAAAGACCTTGTATGGACTGAAACAATCCCCACATGCTTGGTTGGAGAAGTTTAGTTGTGCAGTGAAAGAATATGGGTACTCGCACATTATTTTTCAAGCATAATGGAAAGAATTCCATTGCCCTCATTGTGTATGTGGATGATATTAATGTGACAGGTAATGGCCCAGAAGATATAAAAAGGGTCAAAAGATACTTGGGTGAAAAATTTGAGATTAAGGATCTTGGACCCCTAAAATACTTTCTCGGGATTGAAGTTGCCAGGTGCCAAAAAGGTAGTTTCCTTTCTCAATGAAAGTATGTCATAGATATTCTCAAGGAAACGGGAAATTTAGGGTCAAAAGGAATTGACATGTCCAATTGAATCGAATGTCAAACTAAATGATCAGGATGGAAAGCCTCTTATTGATGTAGGTTCCAAAATCTGGTTCATAAAGTTGATATACCTATCTCACAAGACAAGACATTGCCTTTGCAATGAATGCTATCAGCCAATTTATGCATGCTCCATGTACTATACATTTGGAGGCAGCCTACAGAATTCCACAATATCTTAAATCCACTCATGGAAAGGGACTATTATATTCCAATCATGGTCATCTGAGGGCAGAAGTGTATAGAGATGCAGATTGGGTAGGTTCAGCCACTGACCGCAGATCTACTTTAGGATACTGTTCTTTTGTTGGTAGTAACGTGGCTGCTTGGATAAGTAAAAAGCAATCGGTTGTGAGCAGGTCAAGTGCAGCAGCTAAGTATAAGCCTATGGCACATGGGGTGTGTGAACTCCAATGCTCAAGATAATTTTACATGAACTAGGAGTGGAACTTCAAGGTCCTATGAGCTTGTACTGTGAAAATAAAGCAACCATTAGTATTACTCGTAATCCAGTCCAACATGACAGAACAAAGATACATGAGGTGGATCGTCATTTTGATAAGGAGAAGATTCGTGAAAGACAGATATGTACCCCATATGTGAAGACAGAAGATTAAATGGTAGATATTCTAACTAAATAAGTCAATAAAATTCAACTCCAAGACATTTTTTGCAAGTTATACATGATAGATATCTATGCACCAACTTAAGAGGGGGTGTTGAGTTATGTTTTATGTAATGTTTAGGGCCATATCTGTAATTTATATTAAGATAGGATATTAATGAGGAATATTTCTGTCTTTTCATGATTATTATTAGAATAGAAAAAAGGTTTAGTCGACCAGATCTGAAATACACAACAGATCTGGTCAGCTACTCTCTAATTTCTTCGTCCTCTTCTTTTTCTGATCTTATGTATTCAGCTTCTATTAGGAGGTAAGATAAAGGAGAGTCGGTTAAGATGGTTTGGGCATAGAAAACGAAGACCCAACGAGCAGCTGTAAGAAGGTGAGAGAGAAATTATTGAAGGTTCTAAGAGGGGGAGAGAAAAACCCAAAAGAACATGGATGGAATCAATAAATAGGATTTGCATACTCGTAATTTGATTGAATATATGGTTTTTGACAAATTGGGATGGAGGAACAGGATTCTTTTTGCCGCCTCTATCCAATAAAGCATCATCTTCAATTGTATTCTTATCCCCAAGCTTAAGCCATAATGCTCTGTACTTCTACCTCCAACTAACCGCCTCCAACATAGCAAGCCTCTTAAGCTCCGCCTTACACTCTCCCCTCTCAACCCTCCCAACCTCCAGTAGTTGGCCCTTCTCCTCAAGACTATCAACCTCCTTAATTATGCTTAGAACCCCCTTCTTCACCTTCATCCTCCCAAAAGACTCCTTATTCCATTTCAGAATTGCTTGCTACAATGCTCTCAATTTCTCACAAAAGTTGAAACTAGGCTTGCCCGAGAATTTCAACTCGCCCCGCCACTCCTTCACTTTCCCCAGAAATGATATGCCTTCCAATCACATTCTCAAAGTAGAACAGAGAAGCCCTCTTCTCGTCACAAACCAGACGAATGGGCACATGATCCAATACTGGCCTAGGGAGAGAATATGCATGCAAAGAAGCAAAAGACTCCAACCAGCTTGTAGATACGAGAAATCGGTCCAACTTAGAACAAGTGGACATCTCCTGATTATTGGACCGAGTAAAATAACCACCAAAGAGAGGGATATCAACCAGCTGGTTATTATTGATGAAATCATTAAATTAACCCATGAATGTTGACCTCCTTTCACACTTAGATCTCTCTGATCTGAATCTAATAACTTTAGAATTGCCACTGATACACCACAGCAGGTCCCATTCCCCTTTGCATGCTCCAATTCTGCCCACAATGCGTTCAGCAAACAACTTTCAGACGGCACATAGACCAAGGAGAACAGCCACTCCCTAGCTTCCTCCACATCCCTACGAAGGACAAAGACCAAGAAAGCCCCAGTCAAGCTGTCTACCCCCACAAAATGAGACTTCTTCAATGCTAAAAACACCTACCCAACAGCTCCAACCACTGGTAGATACACCCAGTCCAACTCTCTGAATCCCCAACAATACATTAGCACCTCCACATTAAAATCCCCTAAAGTCTCTTGAAGCATGATCACCTTAGGCTTAGGCCCCCAACTCTCTCAGAAGCCCAACCCCTCAATTGCAGGATCTGTATAAGACACAGGAATAACCACTTCTAGGGTTAGAGCATCTTGAACCTCATCAAAGCAGATGATCTGCTGATCACTCACCTGCTTCACCCCTTCAGCTGAAACCCTACAGTAACCCACTGAACCCTCCATTACAATACCCCCAAACTCTCACATGGCCTCTACTCAAAAAAGAGCATCCCCAGCTCTACCACCATCATCCACCACCACAGAAGGAAAATGGCCACTACCAGGCCACCTGACATACAACAATGCATCCCCAATTTCAGAGCAACCAATTCAACACAAAGGAATGACAAAGAATTGGTAAATGAGGATTTGAATTAGAGTACCTAGGGATGCTTTTTGCCACGTGGCCAATTTGTTAGGGGCCAAAAATATTTTTTGTTAAGGGCTGAAAATATTTTTTGTTAAGGGCTGAAAATTAGTATACGAAATGGGGTCAAGTAGGCCTACATGACAATAATTGTAACTTAACTAATCATCTTCCAAATGTGACATCCATGTCACACCAGGTTTCTCTGGCTAGAGTGTCTCACCATTTAACTCAACCTCTTAAATATATAATACGACAGCCCTTTTTGGTAAAAGGTCAAATAGATAACCACTTTATGGTATAAATACTTTATCAAATTGTAATCCCTTATCTTTTTAATAAACACACATATATCTTAAATTTTTCACTAAATAATTATATAAGTAATTTTTAATCACAACAAGTAATTCAAGCCAACACACAGATTGACCTTCCACGTAACACATATAATTATTAAATAATCAAAGAATACATTTTAAATTGGAAACCTTAAATATTTGGTTGTTCCCCAATTTTTTTCAAGTTTAATTCTTGAAGTCCAACAAATAGTTTTTTTTTGGTAGTCCAACCAATCTTAGAAATGCATGGTTATGCATCACATATATAACTTGGATTTCAGTTCTTTCCAATTTCATGAAAAATCAACCAAATTAATCAAGTAAAAAACAAGCCTAAAGTTACCTTGAGGTGTTCTTGAGGATTTCAGACTAATAATGCTAAAAATACCACAAAACGGGTGTAAAAGAACATAAAGTTGATAAATTCTAGCACGAAGTGATCTCAAGCAAAATACACAGACACACACACACACACACACACATATATATGTGTGTGTGTATGTGTGTGAAAAGAGTTTTCAGCACTTGGAAGGGATTACAGTTGAAATGGATCAAAAATTTCCAATTTTGACAGAGATTTCCAAACTTTACAACAAAAGATTACAGAAGATATTGATTTACTGCGATGTACCATAGAGACTATCATTTTACTTTTGCAACGTCAAGAAAGATTTAGGATATCAAAGAGTTGATTGTAAGAGGAAATGAGGAATCTGATATAATGAGGTTCTATTGAATTGTTTTCTGTTCTTTTTTTTCTTTTTTTTTTTTGACTAGAAATTTTCTCCTATTAGTTGTTGTGGGAATGCTTTTCTCTTACTACTTGTGCATTCTTCTACATTAATGAAAATCCATTACTAACAGATCAAAAGAGGGTAATTATATTTCAAATAAAAGAACGATCTGTATAATCTGTGATGAAAACAACCAAATCCTCTTTGGGGCTCAATAACTTTATTTCCTCAAACTATATAAGCAAGCAAACTCTTTTTTGGAAGTGGACAAAGCTGAACCACATACCATAAGCTTAGAAGAAAATCCACCACCATAATTCCTTGAAGAGGGTATCCCTTCCATAACTCCAGGAACTGGATTGTAACTATCACTGTCATATATTTACTTGTCAGTAAGTCAAAATATAATATGTTGATAATTACTTACCAAAATGAATATAGTAACCAAAGTACAACCAACACCTAAAAGTGGACACACTGTAATATCCTCAACATGAAAAATTTAGTACTGATTTTATTTTTACAGTCCACAACTATCACCCACCAATCGTTAAGGGGTACTATACGGTTTCACAAAAAGTAAAATCACACAATTGTCAATCTGAACTCTATTGTATAGGACATAATTAATCAACATATTTAGCAAAACAAGCAATGGTTCAGCATACAGTCAAATGGATGATGCTAATGTAAATCATTACTTTTTTCTTCCCATTTTCTTTGGTATGGTTCTCCACCTTGGGGAACCTCCCTTTCCCTTTTTTCTGTTTCTCCGTTTTCTCTTTTTGTGTAATCTTTTCCCTTGTGCATGTCTTTTGTAACACGTTTATTTTTTGAAATGAAATCTTATTCTAAACTATAAAAAATAAATAAATAAATAAATTAAAACAAAAAAAAAAAAAAAGATCCCCAATAGAGCAATCAACAAATGAAACTGAATGAGATTTATGCACTTGATAATAGGGATTGAAGAATGA
>JAUPMG010035036.1:0-14506 GCA_031762675.1 Pachysandra terminalis | reverse complement strand
ATCATACTCCTATACAAACTAGGATCAATAGAGGTACCACTCTCATCTTTAGTTAATTTCACATTTGTTCCCATGGGCGTCCTCAAGTGTTTTGCATTCTCTAAACCAAATTTCGTCACTAGGTTTCGAGCATACTTGCTTTGTGAGATAAAAATCTCATCCACAAGTTGCTTAACCTGCAATCCTAGAAATAATTCAGTTCACCAACCATGCTTATCTCAAACACCTTTTTCATCTGACACATAAATTCATCTATCTTCCCTTTAGAGGTAGAACCAAAAACAATATCAACATATTGAGCAATAATAATTCCAGTTTTGAACCTCCTAATGAACAGTGTTTTATCCACTCCCCCTCTTTGTAGCCCTTTTCAATTAGGAAATTTGTCAATCTCTCACACCAAGCTCTAGGAGCTTGTTTCAACTCATATAAAGCCTTTTTCAATCTATACACATGATTGGGGTTGTGAAGATCTTCAAAAACCTTAAGTTGCTCTACAAATACTTCCTCATTCAATATCCCATTTATGAAGGTACTCTTAACATCCATCTGGTACAATTTGAACCCTGACAAGCAAGCTATGGCTAAAAGCAACCTAATTGATTCAAGCCTAGCTACGGGTGCAAAGGTCTCATCAAAATCAATGCCTTCAATTTAGGTGTACCATTGTGAATTAACCTAGCCTTATTCCTGGTAATGTTACCAAATTCCTTAGATTTATTTTTGAAAATCCATTTGGTACCAATAACATTGGAATCTTTAGGTCTAGAAACTAGAGTCCGCACATCATTCCTCACAAACTGTTCCAACTTCTCCTGCATAGCACTCACCCAATACTCATCAAGTAATGCTTCTTTAACATTTTTTGGTTAAATTTGAGAGGTGAAACATACATACCTGACCATATCTCAGTAATTCACTTTCGGCCTATCTCTTGTACGCCTCCCATCATCAATATTTCCAATGATCTCATCAGTGGGATGGTTTTTCTGAACCCTAGATGTTGGTTATCTTCTGATTGGATCAGCAATGTCAAAGATTCCATTCACTGTATCTGCTGGTTCTGTTGCAAAAGTTGTTGCAACATCTTCAGCAATATCATTGTCAGCATCAACTTTCTCAGGTAACAGATCTCTAGTATTATGGCCAGCAGCAACTTTCTCAGGTAACAGACCTTCTTCCTGTGTTTCCTGTTCTTCAGCTTCCTCAGTGAAGCTGGTTATAGCTTCTTCCTTGGAAAGATCTGCAAAATCCTTACAATCATCAATCACAACATTAGCAGATTCCATAATAGTCTGGGTTCTCATATTGTAAACTCAATACGCCCGACTATTTTTGGAATATCCAAGAAATACTCCTTCATCACTCTTAGCTTCAAACTTACCTAGCTGGTCACGGTCATTGAATATATAGCAAATACAACAAAAAACATGAAAATAACTCAAGTTAGGTTTCTTACCTTTCAAGATTTCATATGGAGTTTTAGTTGTACCTGGTCTTAGATAGACTCGGTTAACAGTGTAGCAAGCAGTGTTGATGGCCTCAGTCCAGAGTCTTAAGGTGAGCCTTTTAGAATTCAGCATCACTCGAGCCATCTCTTGAAGAGTCATATCCTTTCTCTCAACAACACCATTCTGTTGAGGTGTTTTTGGTGCAGAAAACTCATGTGTTATGCCGTACTCATTGCAGAAATTAGTGAAAACTGAATTTTCAAATTCTTTACCTTGATCACTCCTAATTCTCACTATTTTTCCAATGTTGCAATTTTTTTCATTTTTCAGTTTAATGCACAAATTTTTTAAAACCTCAAAGGTATCTGATTTTTCTCTGATTCTGATAAAATCCACCCAAGTAAACCTTGAAAAATCATTCACATAGACAAAAATATACCTCTTACCATCTATGGTTTCAACCTGTATTGGTCCCATGAGGTCCATGTGAAGCAACTCCAGCACCTTTGTTGTAGTAATCTGCTGCAACACTTTGTGAGTTGTTTTTATTTGCCTGTCGAGCTGACAAGGTCCACAGACACCTGGTTACTTCTTTCCATCCCCTCCACGAACAATACCTGTATTCCCAATCTTTGTTAGATTTTTATAATTTAAATGACCAAGCTTTTTTTGCCATAATTCTATTTCATTAAAAGAGGATTTGTGACATGTGTGTGAGTGCAACAACATATAGCAATTATCTGATGATCTAGATCCTTCTAAAACACAATCTTTAGTTTTGTCAAAGACTTGACATTTGTCCTTAGTGAATATAACAAACAGTTCTTGATCACAAAGTTGACTTATACTGATTAGGTTAGCTTTTAGTCCTACCACATGTAGCACATTTTTCATCCTTGGAAGCCCATTCACACCAAGTGTTTCTTTGCCAAGAACACGTCATTTGACACCATCACCAAAAGTTCCATAACCAACTGAGCAGCTTTGGTAATTTTTCAGAATATCTTTTCACCTATCATATGCCTGAAACAACCACTATCAAAATACCAAGAATCTAAAGTCAGATTTTTTTTTATCCAAATTTTTCGAGAGGAATCATTTTTCAAATCAATCTTCAATTTATGAGACATTCTTGATTTTATGACATACGACGATTTCACAATCATGCCCTTCTTTAATGCATTTAAATATTTAAAGCATCTAGGTCGAATATGTCCAGGCAAACCACAATGATGACAAATAGGAACAAAACCATATGACTTATACCTAGGGAGTAACAGGACAGATTCTTACCAGAGAAGGAATCAGATCCGGATGCTGGTGATTCTTTTACAAAGGTTGTCTTTGAAGTTAAGCTTTCACAAATGTACCCTATACCATGATGATCACCACTTAACTTTCCAAGTGATAGCAAGCGATCCAACTTGACTGTGCCAGAGTTGAGCATCTTAAAAGACTTATGGATGTTTTCCAGTTCAGTCATAGTTTCCTGAAGATTATTTTCCTTTTCAGCAGCAAGAAGTTCAAAGTTGGCTGCAACCCTTTTTATCACTTCCTTTTTTTTTATGAGTTCAGCAACTTGATCTTCCAACGACTTATTTAATTTGCAGACCTGAATCTACTTGCTGTACATTTCCTTGTATGTCTTTTGAATAGCATCAATGTTCAGATCTTCATCGTCGTTGTTGTACTTAGACTCAGAATCAGTTTTGGCTGATTTGGAATCCTTATCATCTGTCAAACTTGTTGCAGGAGTTGTTGCAATATTTCTTTCAACAGCACTGTCAAGAGCCTCTTGACTTGTGATGATATTAAGTGCAACATGGTTGCTCACATGCTCCTCATCATTTTATTGACTGCCATCTGATTTTTCATCCCTCCAGGTGATGTTTAAGGATTTACCCTTTTTTCTTGAGTGTATTTGCACACTCACTTTGAATGTTCCCATAGCCTTCACACTCCTGGCACTATATTCCCTTCCCCATTTTCTTAGTATCAAAAGGGTAGGTAGTAGCCTTATTCTTTTGAGAATTGTTGAACTTTCCAGAATTAGAGGCTGTGTTTCTCCTGTTCATCTTCTTCGAAATTTTGCTGAATTTTTTGGTTAGCAAAGCAAGAGCTTCAGACAGATCTTCTATGTCATCAGGCTCTTCTTCTTCAGTGGGACTGTGAGCTTCAGCTTGAAAGACAATGCTTTTCTCCTTTTTGTTTTGTTTTATATTCATCTCAAAGGTTTGCAATGACCCCATTAATTCATCCAATCTCATATTGCTCACATCTCGAGCTTCTTCAATGGCCGTGACTTTGCATAGAAACCTTTCTGGTAATGACCTTGGGGGTTTTCTTACAAGTTTTGTCTCCGAATATTTCTCACCAAGTGCAAATGCTTCATTAGCAATGTCGCACAGCTTATAATTGAAATCAATAATTTTTTCATTCTCAAGCATCCTTAAATCTTTGAACCTGGTGGCCAACATCTGGAGCTTTGAGAGTTTTACGGCTGTGGTTCTTTAATGTGCAGTCTGCAAGATGTTTCATGCATCCTTGGCTGATTCATACGTAGAGATCGGCTTGAATTGATTTGCATTAACACCATTGAAGATGGCGTTCAAAGCCTTTGAGTTGTTGTTAGCCTAACGATCTTCATCAATGGTCCAAGTCTCTTCATATTTGGGAACGATATTTTCCTCAGTGTTCGTGGTGATAGGATGCGTCCAGCTAGTCAGAACTGCGCTGTATGCTTTTTCATCAATCACCTTGATGAACGCTTTCATTTGAGCTTTCCAATACGAGTAGTTAGTTCCATCCAACAGTGGAGGGCGTGAAACAGATCCTCCTTCTCGCATGAAATCCATTGCCTGCAAAAACATAGATCTTCTTCCAAAATCTCACCAAACTTATTAGTGACCCGCTCTGATACCAATTGTTAGATCTGGTTTTAACAATTTTAACAACTTAAAATTTTTATCATGTTACTTGAACAATTGTAAGCATAATAAAGTAAACGACACAAGCAATTTTTACGAGGTTCGGTTTAATCTTACTCCTCGGGGCCACGCCCAAATATTGAACAATCCACTAAGATAAGATTACAAACACCAATCGGATTTACACAAAATAAAGACTCCCTCTTGATTTTTGTCGCTGGTGTGTTGAATCATCTTCTTGAATTGGTTCAACGAGCATCACTTGTCTTCAATGTCTGCATACTTGAACTCCCTTCAATTCGCAGACAATCTTCTCCCGAAGACTTCAAGTTCTTCTCCCGATGAACAAACAATAAGAAAAACTCGAACGACATGCATCAGACCAGGGATTCATATAGATCAGCCAAAAATGGATCCATTACAATTGAGATATTTTATTCTATATTCAAACACAGTCTCTTCCCCTGTTTTAGAAAAGTCTCTAATCTTTTAAGAGACATTCAAATCTTCAATCAAATCAACGCCAAAACAACAATCAGTCTAAATTTCCTTGTGTTTGAAAAAAATAGAAACTAATCTAATTAGGTTGAGAATAAATCCAACTTATTTAGAAAAACATTCTTAATTTTTGAACAAGTAGCCAGTTGTAGATACTATTCAATAAAATCCAGATTTCTTTCCAAAACTAATTAGAAATGAAATATGTGAATTAGAAAACTCTTGGATCTTGGCTTGACTCTTGAATTACTTTGAATTTGAATAATATTGCCATGAATGCCAATTAAACTTAACAGTACCTACCAGGGCCCTTTGCGCCCCTAAATTCGTGATTGTATGACGGACTACCTGATTGATCAGAATCAGAACTGGAGGAACTATCCAAAAGAAGCAATTCAATTTTCAACAAATAAAATTGAGTGGTATGCATAGCATGTTTATGATGGCCAGATATTCGATAACCCATAAAAGGATCAACGGCCCTGTACTTTTGCAACAAATATATACCTGCATCTGGAATCTCCTTCTATATGATCATGAGTGGAACAAACACATTTATCGTGGTGCGAAAGATTCAAACAAGATCACATGATACCTTCTGTTTCATTTACTTCAAAAGAAACTTGCCCATGTTACAAAATGAAGGTAACTGGAGCTGCACACATGGCAAACAGTTTTTACCCACACTCAACACAGTTAGAACAAAGCACAACCCCCAAGCGGAAAACAAGCACAATGTTCCGGATCCAAAATCTGAATCCATCTAACCCATGAACCAGTACATAATTACAGGCTTGAACCTATAAATCTGCAAATTCAACGCAAAACGATTGAACGAGTGCAACCAATAATAAGTCAGATTTCGTAGTGGGTCAAGGGGCACACTTCATCCCATAGTGTTTAAACTCGGTTCCCGGCTCGGGATCGGCCGAGACGAACGGCCACATTGAATTAAAAAAAATAAAAAAAATTTATGGATCGTCCAATCCGGACTAGGATCGGACGATCCATTTTTTTTTTGGTTCTTCTCGGATCGGAACTGACTCGGGGATCGTTCCCTTCCGATCCCTTACACCATGCTTCATCCATGCCTTCAGTACAAGAGGAATGATGACCCGCACAAAAGAATGATCCAGCTATGACTTGGTTGTAGACCTTCATTCACCAAAACCACCTACAACCACAAGCACCAATATTGAAACACAATATGGTAATAAAAATTGAACAGCGAGGAAAGTTCTCATAAGCCAGCCAGTTCAGCAACCTACCAACTAAATTGTGTCCATAAACTAACTAAACAACAGAACCAAAGAAAGTTTTCAAAATTTGTAGTCTATAGAAGAATATCTAGCAAGAAACTTTCAGTACATGGATCAAAAGATGCCTCTCTATCCTGTTATCTGTCGCTATTGCCGACTTTGGACCTATAGTTAATACAAATTTTTTACTATAGAAAACTTCCAAGAAAAAAATTCTTCCAAACTTCACTGCATTTTTCTCTTCAAAATCTTTTGTATGAATTCCTGGCACTATCCACCCTATGTTGAGTATCATTTAAACATCCATCTACCACTAAAGATCCACACAAAATGTAAGTCCTCTCAGCAAAAGCTGAATTACAACAAGTAAAATAATTCCCTGAGTTTATCAACTCATCGAGATCACTCCAAGAAAAAGTGTTGCTCCATGACTAGTGTTCCTTAACTATTCCAACCAAACCACTGATTCATGTAAAAAAAATCTCGTACCGAAGTCCCATATTCAAGTATGAGAACCTTAGAATTTCCTTCAAAACCAGTCACCGACCAACTGATTTGAATATGCCGTGCCAGAAATTCATAAACAAGCTATAAGAACCTAAGAATTCCTTTGAATACCAAGAATGAGGCATTCTAATAGTTCAAGAAGATAGGAGTCAAATATCCAGAGTAACAGCTTATCACAATACAATTCCCAGCTCTCATGAAAAGCAGTTTTGGAAGAATAGTCTGAAATATCTGGAATTTTAATATAACAGTCGTGCACTTGGAGTAAGTCAATCCTACCAACATAAAGAGCTTATAAAGATATCACCAAGAACCACCTTTCTCCAGTAAATAATTATTATATGATGGCATGTAAGTATTTCATGTTGTCTGAAAGCTAATGCCGTATGTACGAAAAATAACTGACACTAGTTGAAGCCTTCCTGCAGAATTCCAAACACAAACACCCAACCATTACTTGGGCAACAAACAGAGAGGCAAGTTCTTGTTTCAAAAATTGTAGCTCCCCCAGACTCATAGATTACATGAATATCCATAACTTTCGCTTTCTAATGACCATTCTACCCTTGGGATCCAAATAGCCCCAAAAGTCCCAGCTTTGCACCCAGACAACCTTGTCTTCCTCGATACCCAAGCTCTTGCATCAAGCAACACTGAAAGCTGTAACACACAATAACAAAGTTCACTCACAATTTGAGATCCTCCATTTTCGAAGGCAGTAGACCGACGTGCATCAGAAGTCATGGACGATGGATTTTTACCATGGACAGATAATCTAATATAATTAACATTGGATCACAAGGGAAAATTGTTTTTAAGTAAACATTATTCTGTGCTCATGGGGCGGTGAATTGAACTTTCATAACAATAAACATAAGAACACTGGTTAGATCTTTCTTGCCAGAAGGTTCAAGCTGCAGATGTGTTGCAAAAAATACATGTACAAAGTGAAGAAATCTGCAAACAGAACCAATTGATGAGAACTTTCCACAACAATGAAAAGAACTTCAGCAGTAATGGCTAAAAAGATTCTGAGAAACAAGATAACTGAAGATCAGAGCAAATCGTGAAATTTCAAAAGTACAAGCTGTCACCAAGTTTATAAACCACTTTTGGACAAATTAACCCAACAATCGATGCTTCTACACAGTTAGAAGAAGCCTCTGGCCCTCTAGTGCTAGAACAATCTGAAAATGGAAGGACCATAACTTTCAAAGAACAACTTCCATTTTCTTCCGATCAATTTTCCATTATACTAATTTAATTATGTACAAGACGAGGACACTTATTAGTATTGCATCTTATTTTTGGAGTATAATATTCTTTTTTTGTTCATATAATTTACTTATGAGTTTGCAATTACAGTAAATCTTTCATGGAGATCCAACAACAAATTGATAATGCCTTCTCCCAATGTAGTTCCATTAAGAAACAAAATTCAAATAGAAAAAACTGAAACAAAATTCAAGAAAGCCAATTTGATCGAATTTCGCATCATGCAGAAAGAAATATCCAGTTCAATTTCCTCAATTCTATGGTTCAGGAGAACAAGAAAACCCAACTGCTATTTCCTATTATGGAAGAAAATGTTTAATGCTTGAATTTGAGTTTCCCAACAAAGAAAGGCAAAACAAATCTTTATTTAGGATGTAAAAAAGAATGGATACGAAAATGAAAAGATTAACAGCGAGAGACGAACCTGGATCATTACAGATGCATTTGGAACAGGTACCTTCACCATCTCCCTCGCAGTCAAGGACCTGTGCAACCATCTGCTCCATCATCTCCATCTGCCAATCGCGGGAATCCAAACCTGGATCATCAGAAAGAAATTATGGTTTGAAATCAAAAAAAAAAAAAAACAAATAACAAAATGAAAGCACAAAATCTGTTGGAGCCAGGCAATTCAAGATATAGATAAATAGAATACTACAAACCCATTAATATAAACCACATAAAACTGAGATTCCGGCAAGCAATTCATTGGTAATATGCAACAAACACGAAATACTGGTATAACATCAAAAATATCGGCTAAAACTTCAAAGCTGTAACTGATTGCATCAGGCAAAAGATGTTCATGAAAATACAGAACTCAATTGTATTCAACCAGTGTTATGATTGTCTGTAATGCCCATCTATTTGTACAATGTAGTCCCATTAAGAATCAAAATTCAAATAGTCGCTCATTATATGTATGTTATATTTTTGGCATCATGCAGATAGAAAATCCAGTTCAATTTCCTCAATTCTAGAGTTCGGGAGAGCAAGAAACCCCAATTGCGTTTCCTTTTAATGGACAATAAAAAAGAAAAGATCAATAACCAGAGGCGAACCTGGATCATCATCAGGCTCATCATCACTTATAGTAGGTATGGTCTCCGTCTGCTCCTTCTTTCCGGAATCCGAACCTGGATCATCAGATAATCGATTGGAACCGGAGCAAGAGGGGATGTCTCGACGAACCTTGCCCGGCTCGTCATCACTGCCTTCACCATCTCCGCCACTGTCCCTAGGTGATACAATGAGGCCGCTTAGTCCATGCCGACGTGAAGTACTTCCGGTCGCCGTCTCCTCATCGTTCTCGCCGGAATCCATCTGTGCACTCTTCGTGTTCGTCAAAGTAGTTTGAACTTTGGAGGAATGAACTCAAACAAGAAATGGCGCTAAATGCTGTTTTTTTTTTTTTTTTTTGTTGATAAATTACAAAAATTTTCGGATAGCTCCCTTTTCTTTTGAAAATAACTTTAACGTCCTTTAGATTAGTTGAGAATGTCATGGAAGATAATGTTAGTTGAGAATCCGTCAGGCCGTTTTTAACCACGTTTAAACATTTGTCTGGAGTAATTAGTCATAATTACTTCCATCTGTTAGGTGGACCAATCATAAGATGTGATAAAAAATGATATCCATTGCCATTGCTAAAGCGTGACAACAAATGTAATACGTAACAAGACATACGACCACTGAGCCTCATAACCCTCCTAACCTTATGTTTCCAAAGTCCCCATATAGCTTAGACATGATGCTTTTCACACCTATGACATCTACTTTGGCGTTGGTGAAGGCTGTCTAACCTTTGGTGCATACTAGCCAAGGTTTGTCTCCTTGGCAAATGCGAGATCTAGGATAGATGATTGATATAATACTTGGTGCATACGAGCCAAGGCTGTCTAACCTTTTGGTTAGACAGCCTTGGCCCCCTGGGCAAATGCGAGATCTAACATTTTGGTACATACTTGCCAAGGTTGTCTAACCTTTTGGTGCATACTAGCCAAGGCTGGCCCCCCGGGCAAATGCAAGATCTCGGATAGATGATTGATATAATACTCGGTGCATACTAGCCAAGGCTTGTCTCCCTGGCAAATGCGAGATCTAGAATAGATGATTGATATAATACTGTATTACAAACGCTTGACGGTGGGATCAAACGGCTCGTTCTTGTTTACCCATGCTTGGGTAGTGTCACTATCACAAGTATTTTGTATGCCCACAACTTATCCAGTCTAGGATGCCATTGTAAACATACCGAGTCGTTTGGTAGTAAAAATGCCTTGTTAAGGTATCTCAATAACATGGCTAGCCTAGTCTGGGGCGTCGCCATGGGTAGGGGCAGAGCCACATAGGGGTGAGAGGGGGCCACTGCCCCCCCTCAATTTTTTTATAAATTTGAATTCAATCTATTTTTTTAATAGATTACAAATTGCCCCCTCAATTTTTTTTTGTCTCCCTATAAATTTTTACTGCCCCTAAAACCTTTATATATAAGTAAGTCTTCTGCTTAGAGAGTTTTTGCCCTTTTAAACAATTCGGCTCTCTAGTCTCTCCCAAACCTAGTCCTCGACGATGACACGGTGGTGGGATCAATCATCGAAGCGATTCATTGATCTTTCTACTTGACTTGCTACTTGCAAACAATCCCTCCCTCTTCAATTTGAAAGCTGTTGAGTGACATGTTTCTTCTGAAACTTTAAAATTAGTGAGAAAGTAAATGTTCTAACAGCATGCCACCTATTTATGCCATTCTTACTATCTACAGTAATAAAATTAAATAATTCTTAATAAGGAGAAAATGTAATTTACTTAAATTACCAAATTTACTCGAGTAAATGTTCCAAACTTATTGAAATTCTGGCTCTTGAACCAAAACCATATCATTACAATTTCCACAACTGAATTTTTTTTTCCTGTCATTCGAAACCGAGAAGCTTCAGAAAGTATGATGAATTTGATACCTTTTGTAATGAAACATAACAGATGCAACTAACTACAGCATCACCCCTGTTGTTTGAGCATCTACAAGAGACGAGCTTCTTGACTCTAAAACTACAAATAATGCACCAAATGAGTTTCAATGAATTTTACAAAAGCTGGGCATTGTCCATCATCTCCCAGTATGTTAAATTCCTATGAAAAAAATAAATATCCACCATCCTGCCAACTTCGTCCTTAAACCGAAATGTGGCCAGTTAAAACTGTCCATAATCTGATTCTATATATACACTGCCCTTATCCAATTCCATGTTTCAATTCCGGCGATAATCTTCTTATGGCGGTCTGTCCCTTGAAGTGGGCGAGCTACTCTCATGCACATCATTATGTGCCTTCCCGATCATGGTAAGGTAGTGGCAGTTGAGGTGGAGATTGGCTTTTGCTCCCCTCATCGTATGTTATCCTATCTGGAAACCTTTCTTCATGCATAGGTTGCGGCAGACCATCTCCAAATTCTCTAGGACCATCTCTGTTCCGGCCATGAGCCGTGGATCTATAATTATTCATGTCATCAAGGGGGCCAGACATATTTGGTCCAGGAACATGTGGATGCAGTGAGTGCAGATTGTTCAAAACAGGGGGACGAACCCATGGTGGGCTAGAAATAATTGGTCTGGGAGTATGTGGAAGCCGTGAGTGCAGATTGTCCAAACCAGGGAGGTGAACCCATGGTGGGCTAGAAATATTGGGCTGGGGAGCAGGTGGGTGCAGATTGCCATGGGGGAAAACCCATGGTGGTACATAAACAATTGGTCCGGGAGCACGTGAGAGCCGTGAGTGCAGATTGTCCAAACCAGGGGGGTGAACCCATGGTAGGCCGGAAATATTGGGTTGGGGAGCAGGTGGAAGCAGTGAGTGCTGATTGTTCATAAGAGATAAACCATCCGATTCAGAACTTCTTGTAATGCGATAGTTACTGTACCCAAATCTGATCCACATTATAGACAATAGATTAGGAAAAAAAAATAGAACAAGATAAAAGAATATGATGAATCAAGCTATACCAGATGCATTGACTCACGAATGTAACGGACGTGGAAGCAGTGACTGCTGATTGTCCAAAGCAGGGGGACGAATCCGTGGGCCAGAAATATTTCGTTGGTCAGCTTGTGAACACAGTGAGTGCAGATTGTTCATTGAAGGACCAGCATCAGATCCAAAATGTCTTCTATTGCACTTGTTACAAGTTTCCCGCCGTGCAAAATTTTTGTATCCACATCTGAACCACATTATGGATAATAGATTAGGAAAAAAAAAACAGAATAGTTCAAGAGAAAAAAGACAAACCTCCGGTAGCAAATGTGAATCATGAACTTACCGGTGACCTGAACAAGTCCAGTATCTTTTCCTACTACGCGCTTTTGTAATTTTTTTCCTCACGCCTTCATGACCTATGAAGAAGCCAGAACAAAAGTCAGGCTCAGTGAAACCTCTTCCAGTCGACCTGCCACCACTGCTTCCTTGATTGTAAGGGGGTGTAGAATCGTGTACCTACCAGGGCCCTAAGGCCCTTTGCACCCCTAAATTCATGAATGTACGATTGACCACCTGATTGATCAGAATCAGAATTAGAGGAACTATCCAAAAGAAGCAATTCAATTCTCAACAAATAAAGGTATGCATAGCATGTTTATGATGGCCAGATATTCGATAACTCATAAAAGGATTAACGGCCCTGTACTTTTGCAACAAATATATACCTGCATCTAGGATCTCCTTCTATATGATCATGAGTGAAACAAACATATATATCTTGGTGTGAAAGTTTCTAACAAGCTCACAAGATACCTCCTGTGCCATTTACTTCAAAAGAAACTTGCCCATGTTACAAAATGAAGGTAACTGGAGCTGCACACGAGGCAAATAATTTTTACCCATACTCACCACAGTTAGAACAAAGCACAACCCTCAAAGTGGAAAACAAGCACAATGTTCCGGATCCAAAATTTGAATCCATCTAACCCATGAACCAGTACATAATTACATACTTGAACCTATAAATCTGCAAATTCAACGCAAAACAATTGAACTAGTGCAACTAATTAGTCAGATTTCGTATTGGGTCGAGGGGCACACTTCATCCATGCCTTCAGTACAAGAGGGATGACGACCTACACAACAGAATGATCCAGCTATGACTTGGTTGTAGATCTTCATTCACTAAAACCACCTACTATCACAAACACCAATATTGAAACCCATAATGGAAATAAAAAGTTGAACAGGAATGAAAGTTCTCATAAGCCAGCCAGTTCAGCAACCTACCAACTAAATTGTCTCCATAAACTGACTAAACAACAGAACCGAAGAAATTTTCCAAACTTTGTAGTCTATAGAAGAATAGTTAGCAAAAAAATTTCAGTACATCGATCAAAAGATGCCTCTCTATCCTGTTATCTGTTACTGTTGCTGACTTTGGACCTATAGTTAATACAAATTTGCTACTATAGAAAACTTCCAAGAAAAATATTCTTCCAAACTTCACTGCAATTTTCTCTCCAAAATCTTTTGTATTTATCCCTGGCAGTATCCACCCTATGTTGAGTATCAGTTAAACATCCATCTACACTAAAGATCCACAAAAAAATGTATGTCCTCTCAGCAAAAACTGAATTACTACAAGTGAAATAATTCCCTGAGTTTATCAACTCATTGAGATCACTCCGAGAAAAAGTGTTGCCCCATGATTGGAGACCCTCCTTAACTATTCCAACCAAACCACTGATTCATGTAAAAAACCTCATACCAAAGGCCCATATACAAGCAATGAGAACCTTAGAATTTCTTTCAAAACCAGTCCCCGGCCAACTGATGTGAATATGTCATGCCAGAAATTCATAAACAAGCTATAAGAACCTAAGAATTCCTTTCAATATCAACAAGAATGAGGCATTCTAATAGTTGAAGAAGATAGGAGTCAAATATCCAGAGTAACAGCTTATCACAATACAAGTCCCAGCTCTCATGAAAAGCAGTTTTGGAAGAATAGTCGGAAATTTATGGAATTTTAATGTAATCGTCATGCACTTGGACTAAGTCAATCCTACCAACATAAAGAACTTATAAAGCTATCACCAAGAACCATCTTTCTCTCATAAATAATTATTATATGATGGCATGTAGGTATTCCATGTTGTCTTCCAACCCCTAACCATATGGGCTTGCTCTAAATTCTGAAAGCCAATGCCGTATATACAAAAAATAACCGACACTAGTTGAAGCCTTCCTGCAGCATTCCAAACACAAACACCCAACCATTACTTGGGCAACAAACAGAGGCAAGTTCTTGTTTCAAAAAATTGTAGCTCCCCGGACACATAGATTACATGAACATCCATAAGTGTCACTTTCCAATGACCATTCTACTCTTAGGATCCAAATAATACCAAAAGTCCATGTTCCCAGCTTTGCACCCAGACAACCTTGTCTTCCTCGATACCAAAGTCTTCACCAAGCAACACTGAAAGCTGTAAAACGCAATAACAAAGTTCACTCACAATTTGACATCCTCCATTATCGAAGGCAGTAGACCGACATGCATCAGAAGTCATGGACGATGGTATTGAACCATTTGATATACATTGTTGTGCCT
>JAUPMG010035016.1:0-14508 GCA_031762675.1 Pachysandra terminalis | reverse complement strand
AGCATGGACATCCCTTTAAGTGGATATCCGAGTCGGCCCAACGGGTCAGGCCAACCGGGTCGAACCATCACTTAAATACAACATCTCCCACTTGGTCTCATACCAAGCATGGACGTCCCTTTAAGTGGGTACCCGAGTCGACCCATCACTTAAATCCACCATCTCCCACTCGTCCATAATGGGCACTAAGTGTTCATCTCTTGCATATACATCTCATCTTCCTAGCATGGATGCTAATCATAAAGGTCGTTGAGCGTGCGATCGATGAGCACAAAGTAACGGGCGAGCGACTCCATATCAAGTTCCATAAAACTGACATGGAGATACACTCTCAAAAGTCTCATTTATGCCTCAGACTTATTTAGCCACATCAGATTAAGTATTTTCAATCCCTCATGAGCACAAGCTTAGATCTTTATACCCAACCACTAAATTCATGTTAATGTGCTCACTTAAAATAATTGATATATGCAACATATATATATATCAGAACATGATCAAAGGTAATAAGGGTATAAGTTGATCCACTCTAGGATCATCCTGATCTCACACAGTAAGAAAATATGGATCCACACTTGCTGTTAAAAGGAAACGTCGCTAATAGTATATATGGTATGAAACATATGCTACGGTGGAGTTATGAGTTCAGCCAAGAGTATGTCAACCTCCAACACTGTACGGATCTTAGTATAGTTGCAATCTATGCGCTTAACCTGAGCTCCTTAATCCAAGTCACAACTCTCGAGCGCCTTAATTAAGGTCTCACATCCGGCTTAATCAGGCAATATACAATTCCCTAAGGGATCTCATCCTGGCTCTCCTAGGGCGACATTTAACTCATAGAGTCCTCTAAATGTCCCCTGATGGCATAAGTGCTCTTAATGTCTCATCCTGCTCACAATGCATGCACCAGGACTGGTCACTGCGTGAGAAGTCAACCACTAACCTGGTGACATATCGTATCCATATCCTCATAGTATGGAGGTAATGTATGTGTAAAGTGTGCATGTAATACACAATCTCATGCCTCATGAAAAGATAAACTTTATTAAATCGTCAAGCATGAAATATAATATAATATGAAATGTCTACATAGTAAATATAAATAAAATTGTACCACCTAACACAAATCACAATGTACGTAATCACATCTCTTTGACATGAACCTTAAAAGCTTGTCTATCTATAGGTTTAGTCATGGGATCAGTTATTATCTGCTAAGTAGAGATATGTGTAAGGGACACATCTCCATGTGCAACTCTGTCTGAAATGTAATGATAGCAAATGTCGATGTGTTTCATCCTGCCATGGTATTCGGGGTCTTTGGCGTAGGCCAATGCTGTCATGCTATCACTATAGATGGTGATTGGCCCTACGCTAGCTCTGAAGACTCCAAGATCCTATAAGAATTGCCTCAACCATACGACATCCAAGACGGATGCACAACAAGCTATGTACTCTAACTCCACAATGGACAACACGACGCTGACTTGCTTCTTACTACTCCAAGAGATGGCCCTACCACCCATCAAGAATGTGTATCCTGACGTCGACTCTTGACCGTCTAGATCACCTATCTAGTCTGCATCACAGTAGTCTCATAGCTGCAAATCTGCTCCTTGGAAACAAAACATGTAATTTGTTGTCCCACATAGGTATCTAAGAATACGTTTCACTGCCTTCCAATGAGTCTGCCCTAGCTTACTCTGGTAATTACTGACTAAGCCAATCTCGAAACTAATATCAAGTCAAGTACACATCATGGCGTACATCAGACTGCCTATAGCACTAGCATAGGGAACACGAGCCATCTGTTCCTTCTTTTCCTCTATCTTTGGATAAAGACCAAGATGTAATGAAGCACCTTTCTTGACAAGAGTGTCAATCAGTTTAGCATTGTGCATTCTGAAGCATACAAGTATGTAAGTCTCTTGGGACAAACAAATAAGCCTCTTAGCTCGATTTCTATGAATCTTAACACCTAGCACTTAATCTTCCTTACCCATATCCTTCATCTCAAAACTAAAGGAAAGTCACTCTTTAGTGGCGACAATCATCTTCTGTCATTCTCCGCTATCAAAATGTCATCAACATACAACAACTAGATTAGAAAGCTCATATGTAATGATCATGAATTCATCATTAAATTTAATAATTAAATGGTGAATTCTGTCTTTATAGTAAACATGGACTTAATTGTAAGCTTGAGGGTAGGATAGGGACCATCGTGTAAATATGATAAACTGATAGTGGCGACAATCATCTTCTTGTCATTCTCCGCTATCAAAATGTCATCAACATACAACGACAAGATAAGAAAACTCCTATGTAATGATCCTAAATTCATCATTAAATTTAATAATTAAATGGTGAATTATGTCTTTATAGTAAACATGGATTTAATTGTAAGGTTGAGGGTAGGATAGGGACCATTGTGTAAATATGATAAACTGATGGTGAAATTATGTTATTTATTGAATATTAAGTGAATTGGGCTTGGACCCAACTCATTAAGACATGGGTTGGTCGATTGGGAGCCATTGGACACAAGTGAGGACAAACAGGATACACAGGTGAGCCTGCCGACAGGGACCTGAATTGCACTGGGATAACCCCACCGGCAGGCACTGGTACATCGATGAGTCTGCCGACAGGGGTACAGATGTTGACTTTTTAGGTGGTTTGGTTGGGTTTGTGCCAAGTGATTGTGTTATGGTATTTTGGGATCAAATGATGGTCTGAGGGCTTGGACCCACCTGAGGAGAACCAACTTTGAGTTCCACGGCACACCTTACACCTCCGATTAGCCTATTGACTCAACCTTGACTCAGGGTTGTGACTCCATGTGTTTTAGTGATTGTAATCATGTATCGCATATATTGTCTTGGCTTAATCTGTTTTACAATTATGTGATCTATTATACACTTATACTTGTGGAAAGGATACCCGTGATGGCATCTGACGGATTATTCGTGTGTTTGGACACACATATAGCTTCTTAAGGGTGTTATCACTGGAAATCCTACTGATTGGTGGAAAGGATACATGTGATGGCTTTTGGCGGATTATTCCTTTGTATGGGCGCACGGATAGCTTTCAAAAGATGTTATCACCGGAAATCCTACTGATACATGGAAAGAATAGCCTGTCCGGTCAACCGGGCAGCCACGGATAGAGGTTCGAATTCTAGTTTGTTTATGGTAATCATCTTGTAAAGGCCTCCCTGAGTTTGAATTCGTAAATGCAAGTGGGTAGTCATCTTGTAAAGGCCTCCTTGGGGTCATACCCCTAAATGCAAGAAATAGCTACGGGAATTGAACCCGGTAGGTTGAAAATCCTATAAAACCACGATGTACACGTGGGAAATGAGAATGAATTGTGATGGATGTGAACATGGAATATCAGGTGAAAGTTACTCGGTAAAACCGGCTAATCACCGGGAATTGCATTCATTAGCATGCATTGGTTGTGTATCGTCTTGTTTGGCGTTAATCATTAATTGATGTTCTTAACATTCTCGTAATGATGTGGATATGATGCTCGGAATTGTGTTATGATGTAATGATTTATGAGTGTCTCTCCATATTTTTACCATGATATTACTATGTTTGGTTTGGACTAACGTTATTCCACGAGGATGGATGACATAATTGTTTCTTACTGGACTTTCCAATATCCCACAACCTTCTATGTTGCAGGCTGAGGTGGAATGAGGGTGTGTAGGAGCTAGACGTTGTCGCATGGTTTACTCCAGTTTTAGTATTTTCTGTTTACATGAACACTCAAGTTTGATGTCATAGGATTGAGTTCGTTCTTATTTTTCCTTTTTATGTTGGGATTTCAGCTCTTCTGAAGCCAAAGGTTTTGATTTAGTTTATATATGTTGCTTCCGCACTCTGATAGTTTATTTGGAGTAGTTATTATTACTCCATCCTTGGTGTTTGGTTTTGGTGATCCGCGTTCCACGGTTGGGAACCCGAAGGTATCACTTCGAGATTTGTGCCATCCGCAGAGGGATTTGTGTCATGGGGTTCGAGGTGTGACAAGATGGTATCAGAGCTCTAGGTTAGGTTACCTAGGGTGAAGAGAACATAGAGAAGAACATTAGGATCCACGTGATTGAAATTGTGTGTTGTGTGCATAACATGATTGCGTGATTACTTGTATGATTTACTGTTTATGACAACAATAGGATGTAAAATGGTAGATTAGAAGACTTAATGTTTGATTTGGGTTTGTAAATGGCTGGAAGGATGAGAGCAGCTGCAGGTGAGGGGTCATCTTCTAAGGTTAGGGCTGACGTTGATCCTCAGTTGACCGGAGTTTATTAGATTTTGGGAGACATGGCAGCTCTTCAGAGGGATCAGATGGAGAGGCAAGTCGGGACTGAACAGAGAGAAGTAGTAGGGACATCGGTGATGTGGTTGGAGAAGTTCAAGAAACTTACTCCACCAACTTTTGAGGGTTTGAGTGAACCACACCAGGCTGAAGACTAATTGCTGGACGTGGAGAGAGTATTCAGGACCATGGGGTATCCTAATGACCAGAGACTGCCCTTAGCTACATTCATGCTGAAGGGTGAGGCACTCCACTGGTGGGACATGGTTGAGAGGAATATGGAGTCAGTGATGACTTGGGAGACATTTAGGAGTCAATTCCTAGATATCTACCTTCGTAGTAGTTATAGGAGGCAGATGGCTTCCGAGTTCTTGAAGTTGGAGGAGGGCTCACTCATTGTTGCGCAATATGAGGCTCAATTCGCAATGATATCGAGATTTGCACCTCACATGATAGCGGACAAAACTGACAAGACTGCTAAGTTCAAGGAAGACTTGGGATCATCGATTAGGTCTAGGGTGGTACCCCCAACGATTTAGGACGTACGCAGATATCCTAGAATGTGTGAGAATGGTGGAGAGAGATAATGATAGTTATCGCAAAGAACAAGACAACAAGAAGAATAATCAAGATAGAAGGAAGACTCATAGATCAAGAGATCAAGACGGGGAGCAAAACTCTGAGAAGAGGCAGAGGACTATGGAGAGGCCAGTTCTAGTTGACACTATAACCCGTGTAGTGGCACCACCTTAGCCACGCCCGCACCTAAGTGTTACAACTGCAGGAAGATGGGACACATCCGAAGATTTTGTCCTCAACTGTTGAGGCAGGATGGAGAGCGTGTAGCAGTAGAGGCACGACCACCTCAGCAAGGTCGGGCCAATGTTTTAACTCATAACGCTAAAGAGTACAAGGGTGGTGTGGCTAACCCGGTGATTGAAGGTACACTATACACACACATAATTACATTCTGGTAATTTATCTTGCATGAACTTATATGATATGATTGTTTTGTGTAGTATGCTCGAGTTTGTATTAAATTAAGAATAACATAACCAAGCATAATTGACTGTAGGATCGGGTGCTTTTAGAAATCTAGTGTGATTAACTTCGAGGACGAAATTTCCTAAATGGGGGAAGACTGTAGTAATCCTAACCCAGAAATAATATATATTAGATTAATTTGAGATTAATTAAATGAGGTAATTAATGAAAAGGATTATTAGGGGCTTTATAGGAATTAATTGGAAATTACCTATAATTAATGGTGTTGATTGATAGGTTAATTAGAGCCTTGGGTTAGTTATTAACAAATGTATGAGTTGGGGCTTATAATTAACACAAACGTGTGAGGAACCATCTATAATTTGCAAATTTCAATTCTATTGTTGAACACATATTGGTAATGTGGGATTGTGGGTGTGCTCGATTTGGAAAGTGGGAGAGAAGAAGGGAAGGTTACCATGATTTCTTCCTATCTTTCCCTTAAGAGGAGAAAAACAGATTAGGAGAATGCTGGTGAATTAAGAAAGTGAGAGAGAAAAGTTTAGATAGGGAGAGTAGAACAAATGCTAGCCGTCCAAGCCGTGGAGAAGTAGAAGAGGAAGAAGAAGAAGGTGGAACCGTAGTAAATCGAACATCGGCTCAAGCATAATGTAAGATTCATTTTCTGTATAGTCCTCTTGGAATATCGTTGTTGTTTTCCCGTGATTGAATGCGTGAATGAATGATTGATGAATATGACTTCTGAAAGCATGATTGTAGGTCTCAAGTTTGATTTATGTGTATGATGATCCTAACCTTTATATGTGAGTTAGAATTGGTTTCCGATTTCAAGATGTGATTTTCGAAACATAAAGAAATTCTCATAATCACGTTCTGTCGGTAGGTGGCGTTGCCAATAGGGGATTAAATTAGCCTTATAGTGACCCGTCGGTACGCACCGGTACACCGTTGGAGCTGCCAACAGGGTATGGAAACACAGGGTGTTGTTCATCGGCAGCCACCAGTACACCGATGGGCCCACCGACAAGGACCTGAATTGCACTGGGATAACCCCACCGGCAGGCACCGGTACACCGATGGATCTGCCGATAGGGTTATCACAGGGGTACAGATGTTAACTTTTTAGGTGGTTTGGTTGCGTTTGTGCCAAGTGATTGTGGTATTTTGGGATCAAAGGATGGTCTGAGGGCTTGGACCCACCTGCGGGGAACCAACTTTGAGTTCCACGACACACCTTACACCACCGATTTGCTTAATGACTCAACCTTGACTCTAGGTTGTGACTCCATGTGTTTTCGTTATTGTAATCATGTACCGCAAATGTTGTTTTAGTTTAATCTGTTTTACAATTATATGATCTATTATGCACTTATACTTGTGGAACGGATACCCGTGATGGCATCCGACGAATTATTCGTGTGTATAGGCGCACGGATAACTTCCGAAGGGTGTTATCACTGGAAATCCTACTAATTGGTGGATAGCTTCTGAAGGATGTTATCACCGGAAATCCTACTGATAAGTTGAAAGAATAGCTCATCCGGTCAACCGAGAAGCGATAAATGGAGGTTCAAATTCTACTTTGTTTATTGGTATTCGTCTTGTAAAGACCTCCCTGGGTTTGAATCCCTAAATGCAAGTGGGTAATTGTCTTGTAAAGGCCTCCCTGAGGTCATACCCTTAAATGCAAGAAATGGCTACGAGAATTAAGTCCGGTAGGTTGAAAATCCTACAAACCCACAATGTACACGTAGGAAGTGAGAATGAATTGTGATGGATGTAAACGTGGAATATCAGGTGAAAGTTACTCGGTAAAACCAGCTGATCACTGAAATTGCATTCATTAGCATGCCTTGGTTGTGTATTGTATTGTTTTGCATTAATTGTTAATTGTTGTTCTTAACATTCTCGTAATGATGTGGGAACTGGTAGAGGCGTAGAGGATAGGCTATGGCTATGATCTGACAAAGAGAGATGCTCAAGAACATATGGATACCACCTTATGAGTTGCCTCCTAGATCTGCCCAACTGCTTTCTCTCTTAATCCCAAGTATGCCAGAGATTTGCTAATGAAAATATCCTAAGTGGAGGAGCTAAGTGTAGAGTGTCAAGAGAATTTGATAGAGTCTCCTCAGTCTCACTTGGTGCCTTTTTTGTCCACCCCTTAGCCTCAATCCTCCTAAGCTTTATATAGGCTAGCAAGATCTCTAGGATGGTGACAAGTGTCACCATCCTCCTCACTTGTAACCACACTCCCATAACTCATTAAAATGGTAACTCCCCATATTAATGCGTAACTACCAAGTTAATGGATGTGCTCAAATGGTCAATAAATATCCTACTCTTATGGTAACACCACATTAATAATAACTCATATATATATATATATATATGTGTGTGTGTGTGTGTGTGTGTACAAACTCATGTGTGGCAACACACAAGATCGTATCTCATCATCACTCGATTCCGTCAAACTGCAGGTCAACGTGCCAAGTTCGACTCGGTCGCCGATGATTCCTGTGCCCGTATTTGCCACACTTTAAGGACGCCGAAAAACCCCCCCTAGATGGGCTCTAACCCAGGAGGGAGATCTCCTATCCTGAAAAACTCATGCAAATCAAACAATTAGTCAGTACATAACCAATCATAAGTTTAATCATGTCGTGTCGGGCACGATCCTCGGTTCAATCTACTCATTCTATGCTGGGGACGCCAATGCTGCATTTTTTTGGACCTCAAATTGCCAAAAACGGACCCCAGCACGAACAAATTCTATCGTGTCGAGTCCTTTTGAAAAGTGACTGGCAAAAAAGTAAGCCTGAGGACCCCTGATGCTGGGTCGATCTCATCTCCCGGTAGTCTGGGTGCCCAGGGATTTTTTCCTGGGTTTCCCGCCCCCTACCGAGGATGGTCAGGCACTTTGCCAAAGTTCCCACAAATCCCAACTCTAGATCAGCTAAAACCTTGGGCATCTCTCACATCTCAATTTTGTGCTACAGCACAACCAGGGTTTGCTGAAGGGTTTAGCACACTGAAAAACAACTCGGCTAAGTCTCAAGATTTGCCGATGAGCTCAACACACCAAGATAGCTCAGTAAATTCTCAGGATTTGCTGATGGACTCTGCACATCCAAAATAACCCGATTAGGTCTCGGTTTGGTTTGCCACGATTAGGTCTCGGTTTGGTTTGCCAAAGGAATTTGGCAAACCCAATTTTATCAAGTTGTGAAAAGTCTCCAATAACTCAAATCTCAGTTTTGACGGTTTTCAAGGGTGATAATGTGGCAATGAGTGATATTGGTCCACCACATCATCCTCAACTAATAACATGGCACATTTGCCAAAAATAACCATCAACATATTACAGAAAATCCTTGGGTTTTTGTAGCAAACAATTGTTACTATATTTTTATCAAATCTTTTTTTTAAGAAAACTTAAAAAAAAAAAAAAAAAAAAAAAAAAAGAGAGGAAAATTTGACTTGTTTTGAAGTCTTTTTCATGCACTCAAAGACTTTTTTATACCAAGCCAACTTCTCTCCGTCTTCTTTTTTATCACGCACACTTCTCTCTCTCTTTGTCTAGAGTAGATAAAACGAGTAGTAGTCCTACCCATGGTCCTCTTGTACTGTTATCTTGATGCAATCCGGTACACTTGTTTCTCCTCTCTTGCACATTTTCATTCAATGAACTCGTTTGCCAGAATGTCAGCAGTCCTGTTACCTTCTCTGTATGTGTGATATACGGGCCGGCATAGCATGATCAGGCCATTAAGTTGCCAAGGAGGGTTTGGATTTGTTTCACATAGCCGTTGTATCACGTTTTGATTATCTCCTTCAATCCAAACTTTATTAGCATTGATTTCGTGGGCGAGCTTTAACCCGATAAGTGCCGCACGAGTTTCTGCTATCTTTAGAATCAGGTCAAAGCCATAGAGGGTTGCATAGCCGACGATCGGAGTTTGGAGGGACTGTATAAAAAAAAAGAGGTTGAGTTTTAAGTTCGTTAAAGAATGGGGTAAATAGGTAAAAATCATAGTTGCCAGGAATTGATACGGATACTGGTACGTTTACCTAAAAAAAAGTGTCTTGTACGATTTATTTGGTACGTCAAAAGATATTTTATTGATACCTCATGGGTACGTAAAATAAGACTATTTAAATATATCATATTATAGGTATGTAAAATAAGACTATTTAAATATATCATCCATTCATCTATAGTCCAAACATATCATATTAAATTCTCATTATGCAAACAAATATATCACTATTTATATATTCCAAAAAATTTAATACTAACTTTAATACTAAAAAAATAAGCATTTATTTTTGTGCTAATCTTCTCCTTTTTTTAGTAAAGTAATAATTTATTTAATTATATATTAATAAAAAACTAATTAAACTAAAAGTAATTAAGTAATAAAAAAAGTGATCTTTTCCATTTTTGTGCTATCACACGTTGCGTACTTTCTAAAATCACTATTGCTTTTTTTTTTTTATATACCAACTTCTCTTTCTTTTTTGGTAAAGTAGATACTATAAGCAAATAAACTATTTAATTAACAAAAGAATATAAGATTTGACCTAACTAATTAAACGACTACCTAATTAATAAACGAATCTGGGACATTTCAGAAACGTTCCCAGATTCGATTCGTACCAGTCTCAGAAACTGGTACGATTGGGACTGGTGTGTTGACCATATATGCCTTTCTATGCTACCCTGGTAAAATCGATTGAGGTAGTTGAAAAATTGGTCAAAAGAAGGGCAGTTTGGTCTTTCGTGTTGTTTGAACCGTGAAACATATGGCGGTAAACTAGCCAAGCCGAGCTTTGCCCAGCTCAGCTCAGGCTCGTAAATCTCTAGCAAGGCTTAGGCTCCGCTAGGCTCATTAAAAATTTTTAGGCACCGAGCCAAGCTAATCTTTGCCTAAGTCGGCTCAGAGCTCGTAAAAAGTTCGGCTCATAAAACGCTCCACTCGTAAAAAAGCTTAGATTAGTACAAATGTATTAATCTTTTAGTTGATAATTATTATTGTTTAATATTAATACATAATATAAGATATAGGAATATGAACGTATAATCTTATATACAAATCTAGCCAAGCTTTAACCGAGCCGAGCCTACCCAAGCTCAACTCAAATTCGTTGAGATAATGAGCTTTTTTTCGAACACAGGCTCGGCTCGCGAAACTAATTATAGAGCTCAAGCTTAGCTCATAGGAGCCAAGTCCAAGCCTGGGCCGAGCTAGCTCGACTCGTTGACAGTCCTAGTGAAACATCATTAGTTTTTCAAGTTCTTTTAAACTCACATTGTGCTAATAGCGCAACTTCAAATGTCTGAAATTTAAATAGGACCCAAAAAGAAAACCGGATCCGAAATTCCCCTTAGATTTACTTCTTTGGGCCCAAAAGTGATTTTTGAGCCTAGAAGGGCTTTAGCCACACATTTTAAGGTCCTGTTTGAAAAGAAACATTTTTTTTGGGGGGGATTGATTCTACATGTACTTCATGAAAATCGCTTCATACAAAAACATAGCATTGATAAATGTCTACTTGGAAAAGTAATTTTAGGTTGTGTTTGTCCCAGCTTGTGCTTTTGGATAAGCACTCGTTGGATAAGTGGCTCAATGGGAGCACTTATCCACGGCAACAACAAACTACTTACTTGAAGAAAATAGTGTTTGATGAATACATTTATTTAAGTGCTTATGAAAGTTTATGGGTAAAATAGGAGTTATAAAAATATTATTTAAGTTTAAAAATAACATTTATTTAAGTGTTTGTGAAAGTTTAGAGGTAAAATAGGTATTATAAAAATATTATTAAAGTTTAGAAATAGCTTCCTGCATAAGTGCTAAGTATGTTCTCAACTTCTTGTGGATAGTCTTCCTCTACTACTTATGGGTAAGCACTTACCATTAGGTGTTATCAAACACACTTTCAATTTTAAAAAATGCGTTAATATTATAAGCTGAAATAAGTACTTATATAAGCTGCGCTAAACGCAGCTTTAGTCGCAGAAGATATGAAGTAGCAAAGGAGGTATTATAAAACAATATGAAGATAAAATAATCCCAACAAAAATCTCACTTAAGTGACAATTAAACACTTGGAGAAGCAGGAAATCGGTTGCTTCAACAAAATCAGCGTTCCAATAAAGATCTTTAGTTAGAAACGTATCAGAAGTGTCTATCAAACCCTTGATTGGGGAACGAGATCAGGTGTACAAAGTTTTCCCTGTTCGGAACACTACATGTGTCTTAAATGAAACACTCGTAGCTCGAGAACACCTAAATGAGATCGGGTGTCCCTAAAACACTCATAGCTCAATCGGAACCTTGTGCCTCAGGACACTCATAGCTCAATCGGAACCTTGTGCCTCAGGAAGCGTGAGGTCTCTGGTTTGAGTCCCTGAACTTAAATGATACTTGTAGCTTGTGGGTGGTTGAAGGTATCCAGAGTTACGTGACTTTAAAAAGAGTTACTCAAAACGTGTTTTAAGACGTGTATTTCTCCTATTGAGTGATCATAGAGAACTTTGTTCCCATGGGACGTCAGATTCTGTTTTCGTAATTGAAATGATTAACGCAGTTCTAGGTCCCAAAATCACTTGCAAGGGACTAAAGAAGCAACACCAAATATGCTATTTAACTTGTCTGTCTAGACATGGTGAAAGTGGGAGGGAGAGAAGCAAAAGCAGCACAAATGATTCATCATGGGCTTGGTCAATGGCATTTCCCAGTTCAACCAAGGGCCAGAGTCCGGCTTAAAACGTATAGATCTCACCAAGTTTTCTCCCAAGTTTCTTCTACTTGCCATGAGACTTGGGTAAATAAAAAAAATAAATTGGCTTAACATAATTAAGATAGAGAGGGGAAAAGGAAAAGGAGGCAGCATTTCCCGACGAAGGGATCCATTTTTGCAGAGGAAATGAAAATTCGAGTGGACAGTATTTGACTGCAGCGTCAGTTCATAGTAAAGAGTATAACAAGTGCTTGCTAAATGACAATTGAGTCGATATGATGAACTTATGACCACGATCTCTGCACTCTAAATTAAGTAAAGAAGGCTTTCACTTACAGCAGGAAAAATGCAAAAGAAGCCTCACCCAGACCCCATGACTGACTTGATTTCCACCGAATTCCTTGCATGACCACTCAAAAACACTTTCCTCCTTAAGACAAGCAGATCCCAGCAAGCATTCTATGGTGTATTTTGGCCTCACACAATCTCTAGTCACATTTGATGTTTCTGTAAATCCTCCTCACGAACAATGTAGAGCCCAGATAACCAACAGCCCCTGAACATTCCAAGAGGAGGCATGAGACCCACAGAATATGAACACTATCTTTCAAAAAGTGATATCACGACCAAGGATAAATCAGCACAATCAAATATTAAAACAAGATATATATTCAAAATGTAAGTAACTCACCGCAAAGGATTCCTAACCCAAGACAAAACATCAGTGTGTATCCGAAATAGAAGCTGGTCTGGAAGAAGCCCGACATCTTAGTTTTAACGTAGTAGTAATATATAGAGTACAAGTAGACATAGACAGCTGTTGATGCAGCAGAGAAGAATGAAGTCCATTGCCAGTGATAATTCTCAGCATTCAGCAAGAAATAAGCCCCCACAATTGTGACACAAACAGTAACAATAATGAGAATCAGGAAAACCAGTAACATAAATCCATAAACATAATACACCTGCAGAGCAAGAAGAGTAAAAGAAATTATTAGATCTGACAGTCTCAGCTAACAATGTAGACACTGAAAGATTTATAGCAAGAAGACGTGGCAAGGTTTGGGCATGCAAAGCGAAGCCCACGGAAGCAGTTGCGAGAAGGTGTCAGGGAGAAAACGTTCAAGTATATTATAATATGGGGAGAGGAAGACCAAAAAGAACATTGATGGAATCAATCAAAAAGGATTCCGATACTAGTAATTTGACTGAAGATATGGTTTTTGACAGAATGGGATGGAAGAACAGGATTCTGGTTGATTTGATAATGATGGTCATGAGGAGACGTGTGGCAATGATATTATTCATCTCTGAAAGAAATTCATTCATAAAAGTCTTTCCACAAAACTGGAAAACAAATAAGTCAATTCCTTTAGAATATTTCATAAAAAACCTTTCCTCTCTTTATGACAAAAGTTGACGTGTTAATATAATTCAAGGTTCTTATGAAATTAAATCAGTTTCACATGATGCTCAAACTTGATTTCACTTCAGCACAAAGAAGATGAGGAAAAAGTTGCTGTTGATGTTGGATATTATTTATCCACCATCATTTTTTAACAGTGATACGGTAAGGGCAGCTTCTGAAGTATGATTCTCAGCAACTTTTTCAAATTAGCAAGCTGATATTCTCAAGAAATGTTATAGTACGAAATTCAAAAATAGCGAGGAAAAAAAATATTAGTCTACGCTCATGGTAAATGTCACTTGCATCTTTTTCTTAAGCCATTCAAACCAAAAAGAAGCAACTTACCTTGTAATTCCAGAAAGAGGTGAAGACAAAATACATCTCAATGAATATGCTGCCAAATGGAAGCAACCCTCCCATCAGCGAGATCACAGATGGTGTGAGATACCATTTCTTCTCGGGGATTGGACGGGGAATGGTTTTCACACGGCAGGGATTGTTTGGAGCACCACTCCAATTTCTTCCAACCACTGTACCAAGAAGTGCCAGAGGGAATGAGATGAAAGCCCAAATAACAAACACAACTACCATTGTGCCAAAGGGAATGGCTGCAAGGGATCCGTAGAATATGGCAATCGTGTTCAAGATGAACCCAATTCCAAAGCACATAAATGGAAAAAGAGAGGCAGTGAGGATCATTGACTTTATCCAAGTTTTACCTGGCAAAATGACATAGAAGTGACCCTTCAATTATTAATATGCAGAGGCAATAGTGCACAAAGACACATGTTAGTTCGGCCAGATAATTAACTAGTCCTAATGAGAATCAAATAATACAACAGTACCTAAAAAAGATTACAACGAGAAAAGTCTGACCTAAGAGCAGCAAGCAAAAAAAGAATTAAGAACCTGATGAATAAATACATACCACCATGGCGTGAGTACAGTCCACCACTCACATAACCGGAAATGAAAGACGTAAGAGCGTAACATACTATAAAAGTTGTGAC
>JAUPMG010034995.1:0-14510 GCA_031762675.1 Pachysandra terminalis | reverse complement strand
TGTTGGCCCTATACCTTTCAATAGACCTTATTTATTTCTCAACGTATTCATTGTTTCTAAAGCTTTTATTTATCTTACTGATTAAAAAAAAAGCTTTTATTTATCTTAGGTTATCATAATTGGACTTAAATTATGGTTCTAATGCAGGGAACTTGGGTTCTTTCTGGTATCCATTCAAGTAAGATGTCTTCATTGACTGCGAGTGTTGCTACTCTTACCGTCTCACCTAAGTTACCACCAGGTACAAGAGATCTTGTTCCCTATTTCTTTTACCTAAATAGGGAAATATTGAAAATATTGAGTTAGAAGTTGTAAGATTTTGACTAGGAAATATGGGATGAAATTTATATACACACTTTGTTTGGCCCATGCTGAGCATGGGCACTAAAAACTTTAAATTAATATTAGTTTTTAGAAGTAATCTTATTTTGTTTATTTTAAAAAATCAGAAATTCCTTTAGTTAATGAGTTATACAGTTATCCCACAGAACTCGCTACAGATCATGTTCCCATATAAACAAATCATCCATCATGGGTCGAGTACATTAGGGATTGTGGAAAACAAAATGGTGAAGAAGAAGAATTGGCACAAGTGTGTGAGCTTAATAGAGTAATGCTTTAATATGTCGAGCATGTAGTGCCAAAAATTTAACATTTACATTGTTATTTTTCAATGCAGTTCTAGCTGCCCCACTTTTAGAACTATGTTAACAAAAGCAAGCTCTCATTACATGAATTGATGCATTTGCATCATGAGGAAACTATGCTCCTCCACCTGAGGATTGAATACATTTACTGTAGACCATATACAGTTCCGAATAGGCTTTTTGTTCATCAAGTTCTTGTTGGATTTTTGTTTTCTTGTTGGAAGGTTATTGCATGCACTTGATTCTTTTCAATGTTCAATTGATGCCTCAAAACACTTCGATTTTTGATTGGATCATTTATTCTCAGTAAAGGTTGAATGGAAAACACATATTTTTGCAAAGAGGTCCTAAAAATTAGACTTCCCGAAAGATTAACTAATTTCTTAATAGAGTAAAACCTACTAAACTAACAAAAGATCATTAGAAATAAAAGTGCTAAGAATTGTTGCAAGCCTCCCCAGTAGAAATTAGCCCCAAAAGATCAAGTACTCCTTAATGAATAAAACTTACTACTCCTACTTGGGATTAGTCAGGCCTAAGACTCAGACACCCAAGTTATCACAAAAAAAAAAAAAAAAAAAATGAATAAAACTTGCTAAACTGACAAAAAATCAGTACAAATAGAACCAAAAAAAAAAGGTAAAATCCAAAATGCCAATAACTGTTGCAAGCCTCCCCTATAGAAATTAGCCTCTGTTTACAAACCTGGAAAGAAGGAATAACATAAGAATCTTGATTTTTTTTTTCAAAAATAGTTAAATTAAATCTACTTATACCTAGGATGAATCTCTAAGAACACCTTCATTCTACATTAAATTGTCGAAAAGGAATAGTTCCAAGATTGTTGTAGATAAATAATGTGAAGCAAATTTTTTAATATTGTATAAAAGTTTCCTAAATGGTGAAGGTGATTCATAACATAGTACTTTATGAATATTTCCTTTGTAAAGGCAAATGAAATGATTTCAACACAATTGTCCCCAAGCCTAACTTCAATGGATAGTAACTTCTAGTTCAATATCGCAAAAAATAGAGATGTCAGCTTGTGAAGAGATATATCATACTGGATTTTTAGCTATAATCTAAAATGGAAGTATTAAAGGCAAAACAGACTAATGAATGAATGATGGGGAGGGGGGGTCAGCATTCATTTCTCCTAGCTTTGATTGTTGCATGTGAAAAGTTGTAGAAAACAGCCTTCTTTGGTCAAATTATGCGGCTCCTTTCTTCTAGTATACAATCTTGGTTGTATAATTCAACCAAAAATATTATCTAATACATGAATAAATATCTCAAAGATGATACATGTGAACATAGTTTGATAGCACCAAATGATACCGAAAGAGACGCGCAAACATAAAGAAAAAGAGAGATTACTTTTGAAGCTCAAATGGGTAGCTTCCTAGTTGCTTACCAAGTTCAAGAATCTTGATCGGAGATGAAGGTTCGGTTTTCTTAAAAGCAAAAGTAAAAATAAAAAGATATTTCCACGGTACAAATCCTATAAAGAGAGATGATAACGTCCTCAATACCTCTTCCACTCATTTCACTTACCATCATCCTTAATCCATTCAACTGCATGACGAGCAAAATCACCATTTTGCAACATTGCCAATCATGATTGCACCACTTAAAGACCATTTCCTCATTAACCACCATGTGAGCATCTCCCATGTTGGCGCACACGCATTAGAATTAATAAGGAATAAGATAAAAGCAAACTATTCGAATAATAACGCCATTGAAAAGCCAACAATAGGCCATTTTAAACCCACTTCAAGGTCTGCAGACCAACATATGATGAATGGCCTCAATATAATGAATGTATAAGATACTTGAGATGATAAATGCAGATCACAAAAGGAACATAGGAAAAAGGGTGAAAATGACAAACATGTCAACTTCATGAACGAATGAAATAACTGCATAAATCAATAAGCAGTTGAATTCTATACCTGCAAATGTCATCTCTGGAAGATCAGGTGTTGGAGAAAGATGAGAATTCTTTGCAGCAGCAAAATATTTCAATTTATTCCTAAAGATCTGTGGAAAATAATTAGCCAAAAGCTACTAAATATAAGTAAAGCTCTAACAACAAAGTAGTCAGAATTAATGTTTTCCCTTTTCTTTGATTGTTCACATGATTCACCATCAGAGCTTAAAGATGAAAGGCATGCCACAAAGGAAAGGGGAAAGCATTTCCACACATGAATGTACTGCATATATGACATTATCAGATACAAAGTTCAAAAATACTTTGTTACAACACTTATTGAACCGAAGATCAGTGTTGGTCGTCAGATATGCACATGGCTGGAGAGGAGACTTGTGTTTGAGATGCTTTGTTTTAGAAACAACGATACTTTACTTTATTCAGTTTTTATTACTTTATTTTGACCCCGAGTGAGCAGAAACTTCTAGTGGTTTATTTCATTTACTTTCGTGGGTGTTAGCTCGACAGACTTTAGTTGATCTATGGTTTGGATTTTTATATGTGAGACTTCCGATGTTATTATATTGTCGACTCTGATTTAACCAGGATGTGGTTAATTATGTGGCTGGTTATCCGTTTCCATGTGGTGGATCTGAAGGTCATTTCCTTGGAATCCTCGAGATCCTATATCTTGGATTTGGGGCGTGACAGAGGTGGTATCGGAGCTCTAGGTTTAAGTTGTCTAGGCTTTGGGAAGTCTTAGGGTATGTTGAAAACCTAGGACGAAAACCTAGAGACATGTGAACTTAGGAGCCACATTGGTGAATTGTGTGAAATATACTTTGGTATAGTTTGTGAATAAATAATGTGGTATGTTTATGTGCTTATGTATATTCAAGTATTTGGAGTGCCATATGTAGATTGTATGAACTAAGTACTTCTAGGGAATTGCTTGACTAGTGTGAAACTACATTAAAGTAATTATAGAATATTAATTATGCTGTATGGTGATGATCCTTTAATAACTGTTGCATATAAGAAATATTAGTACGAGAACTTAGAGACTTGTAAGTTAGGACTTAATTCTAGGAATTATGTAGGAATTTCAATTAAGTTGGATGATAAGTATATGGTTAGACATGACATACTGTTATGACTAGGATCAAAACACTGATTTGCATAACAGTAGAAATAGTGCTTAACTAAATACCGAACGAGAGAGTCTTTAGTAAAGGATAGGACATGAACTTAGACATGGGTTAGATTATTTGACAGTTGGGTAGAACTATTATGAACTGTTGAGAATTTCTAGAGAATACCAAACGTTAGTGCGTAGGAAGAGTAAGGCTAAGGATTCTTTGGAATAAAACACTGGTTCAGTGAACCTTAATAAAAATAGATAAAATAAAAATTAATAAGGAAACTTTCCAACTTCATTATAGGGACTTCTCTGGCTTTCCAATTTGGTAAGAACTCCATTCCCTTACTTGTGATTTCATACCTTACCTAGAACTATGGCTAGAACCAAGGTAATACAAGGCCCTCCCAAGAAGGCCAAGGTCACATGACCTACATCTTCTAGGAAATCTCAAGCTCTACTTCCACCACCACCCGAAATATCCGACCCCGAGGGAGAGGATTCACCTCCACCTGGCACTTTGCCAAACCCTAGAACTCGTAATATGGTTTTTTTTCTTCTTCTAATGGATATATTTGCTTAAGTTTCTTTTTCCTTCAATTTTGGTAATTGCCATGAGATGCAGATTTTTAAGTGGAACTTTTTGACCATAGTAGCATTTCATGCATATTCAACTCATCAAATCAACACATAATTTTTCTCAAGAAAATAACTTTATTGGAAACGGATTTTAAAGAAAACAATCTAAAAGTAGTAGTTTAAAGGATGTCAATTGATTTTTTCTTCTGAGCATCTGAATTCCAGCAACCCAATACATACTTTTCCTTGAAAAAAAAACTTATTGGAAACTGACTTTAAAGAAAAAAAATAAAAAATACAGAATTCAAACATAAGAAAAATAAAGGAGAAAGATTAGCAAACCAAGATCATTAAGGAAAATACAAAATACAGAACCAGAGAGAACGGTAATGTAATAGCATATCTAATGACCATAATTTCAGATTTCAGTGGTTCATAAACAAAAAATTCAAAACACAGCAGCAGATAGAGATGCATATGGTATCAAATAACTACTATAATAGGCGATAAGTATTACCAATGTATCCTGTTGCAATAGTTCTGATAGAGCAAGGTTGATTGTGAGACCTGCGAGTGAATTGAGAGCTTCTTAGACCTCTTGTGGGAGAGAAAGATAGCAATAGGAGGGAAAGAGACTTGGGATTAGTGATGAAGAAAAGCGAGAGACATGTGGGGGATGCGAGAGGTGGGTTTATTGATCAAGAGAAAAGAGACATATAGGTGTTATGATAATTGACTTGGAAGAATTGATATTTTTGCGATTTTATTAGAGCAATTATATTTAGAAAATATTATTTAATTTAATTTTTATAAGATAGAAAGTAAAAAAAAAATTTGTTTTTAAAAAATTGTTGTTTTAGTTTTTGTTTTAAAAAAGAATGCTATAAAGGGAAAACCTGAAGAGCATCGTTTCTACCACTCCCACCCATCGCAGGCTCCCTTCTTCATCCTTCGCTGCCACCATTCCCTCTGTCGCCATCTCCATCCTCATTCTTGTGGAACCACTAAAGAAAACCATAACCTCAGATCAATGAAAAGAAAAACTCACAAAAAACTCCTGCTTGGGGTAGAAGCCCTAAGAACAACTCTCATCGTTGTTAGCACTTCAATTGCTTTTTCATCCGTCGCAACTTGGAACTACCATTTCAATTGATGCCCTTTCTGTAGCTGTCTTGAGCGAAGATGGACACCAGCAGACGTGTCGGTTGACATGGCCCCTCTTATGAAGTTTGAGGTTTTCTAGGATGGGAGGAATTAGAAATTGGGTGCACTGCAAGATCTATCTCTGATCTAACACCGTTAATAGGATATACCCATTCCCAATTCAGTTCAGTAAGATTTTGTTGCTACAAGATATGGCTGCAGATCTCATTTGGTGCAATTACGATCTCTGAGGAGAGAGAAAGCACAGGAAATGTCATGTCATTAATTAATGTCTTTTAGGATTCGGTTTTTTTATTATTATGAGTTTAACATCTACCACAAGAAAAACACATCTAGTATATCATCTAATCAACACTAAAACATAATACTTTAATATTGTAATAAAATGTATATAATACTATAACATTAACATTATTATAATCATGGTTCAAAATATCGTATCGAAGTAGCATCTCGGTGAGGCCAAAAATGGATATGTATCAAGACATGTATTAGATACGCCTGGAAACACTGTAAAAATTAGGGATACGGTGGATACACATGAAAAATGGTGGATACTTAAAACAAGACTCGTTTAGATGTGTGAAGATGAGTTAAAGATATGATAGATCATAATATTTTTTTCGTATCAGATGCCCATACACAATATATATTTGGTACGTGAGTAGAAGCATAGAAGCATAAACAAATAGGCAAATCTTTACTTGAAATTCGTAGATCCATATAATAGAACTCTAAAACATGTTTTAGACATAAAAAGTATAATTCATAAAGGAAAAAAAACTCTTACAATGCATACCTTGAAAAAAATATGCATGAAGAGGAAAGTACTTTTTAAGCTCCAAATATTCGATGTTTCCAATCAAACTAAGAAGATTTTGGGACGAAATTGTCTATATTTCAATGGGGTTTGGTTTTTTGGTTAAAGAGAGAAAGAGAGTTGAACAATGAACCAATGGTTCGCTTTTCACGTTTTTACATTTAAAAAAGGCAGAAGTATTACATGTATTGAGTATATCGGTTGAATTGCTTGATATATTGTAGCATATAGGCCGTATTGACCATTATGGTCGATATGTTACATGTATCAACTTATACAGTGTAGAAATTAGCATATCCTAAAATACATTGCTCGATATATTGTAGCATATAGGCTGTATTGACCATTATGGTCGATATGTTACATGTATCAACTGATACAGTGTAGAAATTAGTATATCCTAAAATACATTGCTCGATATATTGTAGCATATAGGCCGTATTGACCATTATGGTTAATAAGTTACATGTATCCACTTATGCAGTGTAGAAATTAGCATATCATAAAATATACCTGTGTATCATGCCGACTGTGGATACAGGATACCGCCGTATCGATGGATAAGATGAGATATCTTGAACCATGATTATAATATATATATATATATATATATATATATATTATGTTTTATCTAGATTTACTTGAGTTTTTAAAATTAGTTGAGGCTACTACTTTAGTTTATAGTTTTATAGGCTAGTTATTGGGTTGATTGGCTGTTATTTTTTCTTTGAATTTTTT
The DNA here is from genome assembly GCA_031762675.1 of Pachysandra terminalis. Lineage (NCBI taxonomy): Eukaryota > Viridiplantae > Streptophyta > Magnoliopsida > Buxales > Buxaceae > Pachysandra > Pachysandra terminalis. The sequence goes on along the minus strand of JAUPMG010034995.1, from coordinate 7,491 downwards.
ATTTAATTGTATTTAGAAAAATGCTAGGAACCTGTGCTCTTACCTGCACTGTTTTATGTGTGGCACGTTAAATCTACCATGTGGAATTGAGTAGGCTGAATTTACCGGTAGTTGGCTGAAGTTAAGGATTTAAGGCCCTTCTTATAAAAGGTTTTAAATCCTAGGATTCAATGTAGGTTTAGGATTTTGATATTTAAGATTTTGAACATTTTAAGGTTTAAAGGATTTTTGCGGTTTAGGTTTTTGTTTTTTTTGTTTTTACCGTGTTCAAGGTCTTTTAGGATTCGGGTGTCAGGTTTCTTAAGAGTTTACAATTTAGGGTTTAGTTTTCGAGTTTATGATTTTGTGTTTAGCATTTAAGGTTTAAGTTTTTTTAGTATTTTCTTTCTGTTTTATGATGGTCAGATAAAATTCTTACTATGGAGGAGAGATTTTAAAATCCTTGTTTTTTTTAAATTTTAATTATTTAGTTTTTTATAGAAAGATCAAACGTATTAGAGTGGGAATTTAGAAATTTTATGTTATAAAGAGAAGAGATGGTATTAGGTGATGTGTTAGTGGGAACCATTTGATTTACACATGAAATTCATTAAAGAAAAACATAAGTTTGTCCACCTCGGTGCCACTTGGAGGAGAGACAAGCAGGGACGCGAGGGGACTACTTTAGCATATGGTATGGATGTGAAACTACAGTGGTTCACATCCTACAAAATTTTGCGCTATGACCATTGCTGTGCCACACTGTCTTACAGGAGTGTTCCTTTTTTCTATATACCTGATTTAGTTACCATGTTGTGTGGAGGAGAAAAAGTACATTTGTTCAAAGAAGATGCATTTAGTGTGCCACTTGGAAGTAAGCCAATGAACAGCTACCACAAACGGAAAAAAAAAAAAGCAAAACAAAAGAAGGAAAATAAGAGCAGAAAAAAAAAGCATGATGCTTCTTCAAGTGAACAATTTTATATGTGTTATAATTGCAATTTTAGGTTGAAAGTATCCTACTGAGTTTTGGTTGGTAAGCTTTCTTACTGGCTTTTGATTTCATTTCATTGTGTATTTTCCCCCTTTAAGGAAAACCAGAAGATCAGTTGATGAGAAGGATTCAGTTTACTGGAGCTGGTCCTGTAGGATTCAGTAGATCTCGACCACTTGAAAGAATAATGCCGATCACACGTGCTAATCGAATGCAGTCCACAGCTTTCATATGTGCTGCTGCTTTGGTGAGTTTTTTTTTCCCCAATGGTGATATGTATTGCTCTGTTGTTAACTCTTTGGAACTTGAACTAATTTTGGATATTGTGTCATTGTTAATAAAATTTCCAGATTGGATAACTATGATCCAAATGGCTTACCTGTGGTGATTGTTTGTTGTTCATTTCTTTCCTGTCCCTTTCTGTTTAGCTGTTCACGGTTAGTAAATTGTGTCATACAAAGATTTTGTATTTACACCCTCGTTTTCCAACGTATGAAGCCACATTTTTTACCACTCAAAGTTTCTGAACTCACACAAAACCCTTAGGCTGTATTTGGAACCTTGGTTTTTGAGAGGAAAGAAAAGAAAATGCTGAAAAAACCATTTTCTCCTATTTGATTGAAGAAAGAACTTTGGGGAGAGATTTTGAAAAAAAATAAGTTGAATTTTTTTTTGTTGGAGATCTAATCCTTTCTCCTCAAAAAGGTAGAGGTTTTGAGAGAAAAGAAAAGAAAGGGTGGAGAGTTACTCTCCAATACTCCAACCTAACGTGCAACTAAAGGTAGAGTTTGCAACGTGTCGGATTGGGTGGGTTGTAAACGGGTTCGACCCGTTTACTAACGGGTTGGGAAATCATGGGACCAAACCCAACCCGTTTATAAACTTGTTGAACCTGCTTAACCCGTTTATTTTTTAAGTAGTTAATTAATTTTTGAATTTTAATTTTAAATTAGGATAAAATATAAACTCATTTAATTTATTAAATTTTAATAAATATTGTAAAAATATTTATTGAAAGTAATTTCTTTTCAAAAAAGAAAAAATATGTATTTTTAACTTATGAATGAGTTTAAAAATACTTATAAATAATAAAATAGTTTTAATAAATAATCATAAATCTATTAAAGACCACTTAAACAGGTACTCAATGGGTTGGTGGGTTGACCCATTTTTAGATGGGCTGGTAAAACCTAAACCCAAACCCTACCCAATTAATAAACAGGTCAGCCCGAACTCGTTTAATCGGGTTTGGTTCAGGCGGGTTGGCAGATCGGTTAAAAAATTGTCAGCTCTAACTAGAGGTGGCAAAATATGACCTAAGTCATCATCCCACCCGATATTTTAGCGGGTTCGCATTGAAAAAAACAACATAATTTTCTTAGTCCGATCAACCTGATTCTGCCCAAATAATAAATGGGTTGGGTTGGCAGGTTTACATTATAAACCCTTCAGGCCACTCGAACCTGAGTTGTCCGTTTATTAAATGGGATGGTTTGGGTCGCCCATATAATGACCCAACTCGAACCCCACCAAACAATAAATAGGTTGGGTTGAGTTGGTGGGTTTATGTTTATTAAATGGCGGGTTCGGGTTGACCATATGAACCTTATGGCGGGACCCAAGGTCCCGCATAAATCGGGAAACAATAGACCATTAAGTAATTAATTTTTTTAGGTTTACTCCCCATAAGGTCTTGAGTAGCATAATGATTCTTCTTACCACAAAAAACAAAAAAAGAGTAGCATAATGATACTTGTCTACAAAGTGTGTCACAGAGAGAGTTAAAGAAATAAAAAAAGAGTAGCATAGTGATACCTGTTTACAAAGTGTGTTAGAGAGTTAAAAAAGAGAGTAGCATAATAATCTTTTTTTAATTTTTGCTAGTCTTTATGGGAGAGCCGGGGTCTTATGGGACCCCGTGGTCCCGCCATACGCTTCATATATTGACCTGAGCCAAACCTACAGGAGCAATAAATGGTGGGTTGGCGGGTTTATAACAAATCTGTCAACCCGCCTGAACTCGAGCGGTCCGCTTATTTAATTGGTGGAGTTGATCATATATTGATCTGACCCAACTCGAACCAAACCAAACCCAAAGGATTGCCACCTCGACTCGCAAAATACAAGAACTCACTGAAAAGTCATCAAAAGTCGTCGGATCTGATTTCTTTTCTTCATGTCTCATTTTAACCAAACACGGCAAAAGAAATAACTATCATTTCATTTCTTTTCTTTTTCTTTTCTTTTCTTCTAATAAAATCCAAGATCCAAACACAGCCTTACTATTGCCCACTTAATTGATAAGTCATCATGGTTGCCGCAAGGCACTTGAATCCAAGTTGAGGCAGTCTTTGGTATCTTCTATTGTGTACAGGTAATCATGCTTGAAGGATAACTCTCATTTCTCAGATCTTTTAAACAGTCATTACTTTAACTTTATTTGATTCATTGATACGGTATTAACCTTGAGAAAAGTTTGATTATTGTTCTGAAGTCTTTTAACCATTTCATCTTGTACTACCTGCCAAGTTGGAGCTTCATAAAAGTTGAACTTCAACCAACCACTGTTACTTGTTTGAACTTGATATTGCTACATCTTTGAAGGACTTTTATTTGCAATTGGCTCTCCAATTATCTTCAGCAGCAATAAAAATAAACCATAATTTTCCTAGGTATCCAATTTCCATCCTTATATTTGGATGGCACTTCATATTAGAAAAGACATCTTTTTTATTATCTGTACTATCTCTTTCGCCCACTTTTTCTCACATTTAAAGGGGGCCCAACTCAACTGCCTTAAGATCTCTCTCTCTCTCTCTCTCCCTCCCTCCCTTTCTCTATGAACTATTTGCATTTGATTTCGGGCAAGCTAATTTTGTATTTCCTCTTCATGTCCATTATTGCTTCTCTCTCTCTCTCTCTCACACACACACACACACACACACACACACACACACACACACACACACACACACAATATATATATATATATATATATATATATATATATATATGTACATATGTTGATTATATTCATTTAATCTTGTTTATTGAAACTAAAATCTATTATATTTCTACTCAATAATTGAATAAATAGATCATCCTATGATTAACTGTGTTGATAAGAATGTCTTTATTTATTTATTTTTTGAGGTGTGTATGTTGTATTAATATCGAAAGATGTGGTGTGCCTTATTTACACTAGTAGAATATACACAAAATGTTCTACTAACCAAAATCTCTAAAAGCTACTAAGAATTTTCAACATACATAGTATTCAAGCACAGTAGTAAAGTTGATGCATGGAACTTCCCTGAATCTCCTTAACACCAAGGTCCATTCGAAAAGCACCCCTTTATTTGGTTTACCTCGGAATCTTCATACGTTTCTTTAAATACTCCATAGTTTCTCTTCATTCAAACAGACCAGCTCATAGCACAAGGGCATATGATCTGCATAAGGGTTTTTATTCAAAATGCAGTGAGATATCAACTATTAGGTGGGTTTGAAAATGTTTGGATACGGCTTAGCTAATACCAAAGGCTTATAGTTGTACTCCATTCTTTCGCTGTAAAGCTGCATTGGATAGAAAATGGTTAACGGTCTCATAATTGTCATTACACGTGGAAGTAATAGTTGGGCGAAGTCCATTTCCTACCAATTATGTGGTCTACTATGAGGATATTTCCAAGAACAAAACCCACCAAGAGAAGGCTACTTGGACCTGTTGGTAGTATTTCAAGCAACTGGGCAAAGAGTTTACACTAACCTTAGAAGGGCTTTGAAGAAGAAAGATTGAATTGGGTATTCATCTCTGGCATTCAAAACCTATTATCGCTTATGCGATAGCGCTGGTTTAGTTAGCTTCTAACCAAAACCAGATGGGATATAAAGGATAAATATCCCATCGTTAAGAAGCCATTTGACTTTAAGGCTCCAGTGAATTCTACCCACTTTTACAAAGATCTGTTTGAACTATAATTATTTTTTTTTGATTGGTAAAAGTGATTTATATAATAACTATAGTATAAGCTGTTCAAGTATGCATATCTGTGAAAAAACATTCCCCTTTGGAAGTAACAATTCATTTATCCCAAAAAAGACCCCACTTGCAATTTAATTCTTCAAATTTCATCTCTTCAAAGACTTTGTGATTGGATGCCCATAAAAAGATTAAGGATTGGGCCCAATCAGCCATTCTTTGGGCTGACGCCTCCTTTCCTTCAAAAATCCTGCAGTTCCTCTCTCTCCAGATCAAACATAAAATAGCCGCCGGGCATAAGTTCCAAAGAGTGGCACTCCTCCTCCTTCCCCCTCTTCCAACCCCAACTCAAGAGAGCCTCTTTCAATCCCTTCTGCATGACCCAAAACAGATTGAATCTGGCAAAGATAGCATCCCACAAAATTCTGGTAAACTCACAATGAAGAAACATATTAGATGAGGTCTCCTCCTTCTTGCATAAGCAACATCTACATGCCAAGTGCCAGCCTCTACTTTGTAAATTGTCTAAAGTGAGGATTTTATCCTGCACTACATTCCACATAAAAAAAGATACCTTAGAAGGTAACCCTGAAAACCAGATCAGCTTCCATGGTCCATTCCAAGTCGCTTCATCTGCTAACGACCTATACATAGAGCACACTGAAAACAGACCATCTTCAGACCATATCCAAGCTCTCCTATCATCTCACCCCACTGATATGAACAGTATTAATGAGGCCCAATAAATCGAGCACCTCCTCTTCCCAATCAAAGACGTTCCTCCTAAACTTCAGATCCCATCTCCATCCCTCTCCTTTGACCAAATAATCAGACACCCAAGTGTTCACATTGGTCGCTAATGCCGCCGCCTCGGGGTATCTGATCAAGAGAGTCTCCTCCCCACACCACTTATTGAACCAAAACTTAATCCTATCTCCAACACCCACTTTGAGTCTGACTCCTCTATTAAATATAACTTTGTAGTTGCAAATAGCTTTCCAAAACCCAGTCCCATAAGATGATCTACAAGGTTTAGAACTCCATCCCCCTTCCTCCAAACCGTATTTGCTGCTAATCACTTCCCTCCAGAGACTTCCTTCCTCCGACCCAAACCTCCATAACTATTTTGACAAAAGAGCGCCATTGAATTTTGTTAGACTTCTTAATCCCAAGCCCCCTTCCTCCTTCCCCAAACAAACTTGCGACCACTTAACAAGATGATACTTCTGGCCTTCCTCAGAATCTCTCCAAAGAAAATCTCTTTGTAGTATGTAGGAAGATTAGAAAGAGAGCTCTTAATCAAAGTCAGTCTCCCGCCTTTCGATAAGTACCTAGTCTTCCATGCTGCCAACTTCTTCTCAGAACTCTCCACCACTTTATTCCAAACCCTGACAGATTTGTAAGATGTGCCCAAAGGTAAACCCAGGTAAGTAGAGGGGAGAGAGCCCACCTTGCAGCCCAACCATCCGACTAACTGATTCAGATTATCGACCGCCCCGATCCCAATCAATTCTGACTTGCTCAGATTGATGTGAAGACATGAAACAGCTTCAAAGCACAGTAAAATGCATCTCAACGTTCTCAAATCGCTATGCCTGGCCGAACAAAGAATTAGGGTTTCATCAGTAAACTGGAGGTGAGTAATACTGGGAGTAGAATCAGACACCCAAACTCCACTAATGAGGCCCAACTCCACCAAACGAACAATCATTCTACCAAGGCACAACACAACTAAAAGAAACAAAAAAGGGGAAAGAGGATCACCTTGTCTAATCCCTCTAGAACCATTGAGAAAACCCATTGACAAACCATTAACCAAAACTGAAAAAGCAGGAGTAGAGATGCAGAACTTGATCCAAGAGACTCATCTAGAACCAAAACCCATTCTAACCAAAATATACAACAGAAAATTCCAGTTCACATGGTCGTATGCCTTCTCCATATCAACCTTACACAACAAAGCCTTATCTTTCCTCTTCATGATTGTATCAATGCACTCATTAGCTATCAACACTCCATCTAAGATTTGTCTCCCCCTCACGAAGGCACTTTGAGTCATGCTGACAAGGCCCGCCACCACCTTCTTAAGTCTATTTGATAAAACTTTAGCTATAATTTTATACAAGCTCCCAACTATTTGATAAAACTTTAGCTATAATTTTATACAAGCTCCCAACTAGGCTAATCGGACGGAAATCTTTTATATCCAAAGCACCATCCTTCTTAGGGATAAGGGCTAAAAAAGTAGTGTTCACACTCTTGAACTATAATTTTTTGTTACTTGCCATCTCAATAAGAGGGAATGGAAAATAAGACAGCTCTGCTGCTAATACCCTAGAAGACACATGGAGTCTTCTGCAGCATGTTATTGGCTTGTGGTTGCTGCAACATGACAGATTGAAGGCTTTCGGTTTGCTCCATAATTGCCTCCAAAGAGCAAAAAACTATGGATGATCAGGAGGAGGCTGGTAAAGGACTCCTAATCGGTCATGAAGGGGTTGCAAACCAAGTGGGCGACGTGAAGGGGAAACTCAGA
>JAUPMG010034984.1:0-14510 GCA_031762675.1 Pachysandra terminalis | reverse complement strand
AAATGATCAATGCAATGATATGACTAAGCTAATGCTTCTCGTTAAGTAGCCTTTATCCCATCTTCGCATTCATAGTTTAATTCGGGAACTAGATCATCAAGAGTAGCCGGATACCCCTCTCTTCATTCGGGGTGTTCACCTGTAACGACCCACCTCACCTAACACAATATTGTCTGCTTTTGGCTCACCCGAATCAGACTTCCCAGGGGGTCACCCATCCTGGTACTACTCCCCCCCAAGCACGCTTAACTGTGGTGACCTACGTGGGCGGGCCTAAGGGGCTGGCAGGCTACGAGTTGGACAATCCCACATCACCTAGGCTGGTGAAGGTGATGCACTTATATGTATATTCACACCCTACTATGACATAACGCGTTTTAAAGACATGATGGCCGTGAACCCAATCAGAACTCCGCAGGTAAGCGTGCTTGGGCAGGAGTAGTACCAGGATGGGTGACCCCCCTGGGAAGTCTAATTCAGGTGAGCGAAAAACGGACAATATTGTGTCAGGTGGGGTGGGTCGTTACATCACCTCAACCCCTTTCTCATAACCCATGGTACGAAGGCAACCATTCCGAGGATTTCAACTCAAAATGTGGATTTCAACCAAAAGGTACAGTATAACCTTCAAGGTAACCTTTCATTAGGAACCTTATAGTTTCTCCAAGACCTACTTAACAATGACATCAACCTGGCATGCATGTATAAAGTACCTTGTTCGACTGTCTTCGCATACACCGTAGAATTCTAGTGAGAACCCCCTTCAGAAGCTACCCGTGCGCCCATACACACAAATAATGACAAAAGCCATCATAGGTATCCTATCCATAATAAATCCCCCAAACCACCAATGACTATTCTGGTGCAGCACAATCCATCTAAGTCATTACTAATTCCATAGTCCAAAACTACTCATCATGATTCCCGGAACCGATCCAGATTTCTATCTTACTCATTTTCGTATCACACACACAAGTTCAGATGTTGGGAAACTAACCAGACATAGTATATAATTTAATATAAATAAATACATCAAACTATCACAATTTCGGTCCAGATAATTATTCCGGTCAAACATTTGAATTAAAGATAGTGGTTTCCCACCTCAGGAACAATCCAGATAATTATACAGATAAATATAATTATTAGAGATAGTGTTTTCCCATCTCGAGAACGGTCCAGGTAATTATACAGATAAATATAATTATTAAAGACAGTATTTTCCCACCTCGGGAACGGTCCAAATAAGTATACAGATATATATAATTATTAACGACAGTGTTTTCCCACATCGGGAACGGTCCAGATAATTATACAGATAAATATAATTGTTAACAACAGTGTTTTTACCACCACAAGAACGGTCCAGATAACTATAATTATTAATGACAAAGTTTTCCCATCTCAGGAACGATCTAGATAATTATATAGATAAATATAATTATTAACGACAGTGTTTTCCCATCTTGGAAACAGTCCAGATAATTAAACAGATAAATTTAATTATTTATGACAGTGTTCTTCCCACCTCGGGAACGGTCCAGATAATTATACAGATAAATATAATTATTAACGACAGTGTTTTCCCACCTCGAGAGCGGTCCAGATAATTATACAGATAAATTTAATTATTTTCTACATCAAGATCACCCACACATAAATCCGAAATCATGTAAAAACATATATAAACACCTTTTAAACATAATCGAATAAAACGGAATACAATGAATCATCCATCATCAAATCTAAACGAATAAATCATACTTTTGTAAATCAAACATATAAGATACAAATTCATTTATTCATATCAGAAATCAATCGCAATGTCCAATGAGAATCATACAGAAAATGTGATTTACTTTCTTGCTGTTCAAATATCCGATTACCACAGTTTCCACTTTCCTTCTCTTCTTCTCTGCTTCCTCTTCTCCACTGCCCTATGACAGCTAGGGTTTGTTCTCTAACCTATTTCTTCTTCTTTTGTCTCACTCAAAACTCTCGTATTCTAACCTCCAATGAGAAGGAAGGTGAAGGAGAGGAATAAGGAAACTTCCCTTCCTTCTCTCACCTTTCCAACCCATGACACCCACGCCCAATTCGTGTAGATTTGAATTCACAATTTTATAAATTATAAATACTTCCCTTAATTTTATTTCAATTAAACCTTAAACCCCAAAACCTATATTTTTGTTTACAAACCCACCCAATGTTCCAATTAGCTTATGAATCAACACCCTTAATTTCAGGAAAAATATCAGTTAATTTTATAAAACCATTTTTATTATTTTTATTATTGAGGAATATAAATTATTGGATTTAGGTTATTACAACCTACTTCCATTCTCTTCTAATTTGAATCTAGTGTAAATTACTAATTTAACCTAGGATTAATCCTGGGTCCACACGACCACTAGATTTGCAGTGAGCCCACTATCCCAGTTCAAAGCCCAACTTACTTAAACCTAATTACATCACACCACCCTGATTTCTTTTTAATTACAACTTGACCACAATTCTGTAATATAACTATCAAAACATATTATTATCACTATTAGTCATTTAATTAAAGGCATAAATCAATCAAATAAGGATCCAGGTTTCATCCATAATTATTTAATTAATTTTTTTAATTAATCACAAATAAATTATTATATGGATATCTAGGTTCGGGTCATTACACTACAGCTCCTCAACGCAATCAGGAAGCAGCTAGAGACCTCAAAAATTGAGAATAAGGGTCTCATGTACGTCGAGGCACAAATCAATGGGAAGGCAACTTGTGCATTGGTGGACATGGGTGCCACTCACAACTTTGTCTCAAATGAGGAGGCAAAGAGATTGAAACAGGTTGGCTCGAGGTTGCCAACTCAGAGGCAAGACCTATAGTGGGCATGGCTCGAGGGGTAAACCTACTGATCGAAGATTGGAACGAGATCGTAGATCTATTAATAGTTCCTATGGACAACAACCATGTGGTTCTTGGTATGGCATTCCTGGGTAGGGTGAAGGTAATACTCATGCCCTATGCAAAGTAAATATGCATTGTGGAGAAAGAAGCTCCATGCATGGTTCCTACGGTGCAAGGAACCAAGGCGGCCTCTAAGGTGCTCTCATCCTTAGAGAAGAATGGCAGTACAGATAAGATAATTGTCAAAGGCAAGGATGACATATCTAAGCCCCTACCACCTAGGGGTGAAGTAGACAATGGGTCAAAGAGGACGTCTAACAAGGATTATCCAAGGAAAGCCGTCCCGACTCGAGGACAAAATGACAAAGCAAACCAACATACAGAGATGCAAAAAACCAGGAAGGAGATTGACTGCATTTTAGTGGAACGAACTATACGGCGACAAGGCGCTTCACCATACTAATACGCTTTAGGAGGTGGAAGGACTTGCCCGTCATAAAAGCTAAGTGGCAGCATGCTAATACGCTTTGGGATTTCAAAGAATATATTCAAGAATTCCAAGAAAGATAGCGATGAGGTCGTCGCCAATTTAGGTGGGGGAGAGTGTCATGCCGTAGTGTGATGCACTGTGAAATTCCTTATTTATTGGACCTAAGAGTGGATAGATTAATATTAAGGCCCATTGAACATAGATATTCTTTAAGGAGAGTTATAGAAATGTCTTCAAAGGAGGTGGAAAGACTTTCTATAAAAGGAGCTTTCTAGAATGGACTTTTAAGGGTGTAGAAGAGAGAATCCTTTGGAAGGTTCTAGAGAAAGATCTAGAACAATCCTTAACCGTTAGGTTTCTTATACTTGTTTTAATCAAGGCCACTCATTGTAACTCAAAATATAAAGGGGAGAGCCCCTCATTTGCAAAGTACCTCAGACATTGTAAACAACCAAGTTCTAGTATAATACAAAGCATTCCTCGTGTCCTCTCATACTCTCTTCTACTTTAAAACTTCCTAAGAGTTCAATAGATAGGCTGACTTGTGCTACAAATGGTTAATTGAGTACAAGTGCTATACGATTGGCTTGGAAAACTCCGAGGCTGTGACAATAAGGAGACATAACAAACGTACTCAAGGAAAAATTTAGGGAATGCAGGGTTTTGAATCTTAAGATCTTGGATCAGACCGGTCCCGGCTAATCACAATCCGAATCGACCATACCGACTAGTATCGCCGATCCAGGTCCAATCCAAAAGTTGGATCGTCCTTGAAAAAAAATGTTGGATCGTTCACTTTATAAATTAAAAAAATACAATAAAAAATTCTATCGGTTAGATCGGTTTAATCCAATCATTGGACCGGTCCAGATCAACCGATCCGTATCGATATGGGTTGGATCAGTCCGATCCAAAGCCACTTGATACAATAGTTGTATCGTGGCTTGGGATCGGACCAATCCTAGCCGATCCCGATACGGACAGGCTGATCTGGATTGAATCGGTCCGATCCTTGAAACCATGAGATAATGTCCAAAATAATGTTCCATTCAATATGATTCACGCTAGAATTTCATCTGTTCAAAATGATTTATTACGGTTCAAACTGGTTTTATATTTAAATCAAAAAAATGAATAACAAATCAAACTGTTGAGATGCATAATTGACATAGACTGTTTTAGCCTAGTTTTAGAACATACTATTTGTTAAGGAAGTGATTATTGGATTTATAGTATTATCTTGTTAAGAGTTTTTTTTTTTGGTTAAGATTTTTGTGTGATCTTTATTGTAGTGAAAACTCTTTTGATCGTCTTTGTTCGTTGGTGTAGTAGCTCTAGTTTAGATGAACCACATAAATTATTGTGTCGTGCTTGGACGGTTATATTTTTATTATTATTATTATTTTTATAGTTCAAGTTGTAGTCACATTTTTTTAGAACAAAAAGAAACATAGTTTTACTTTTGTATAAAAATGGAGCTAAAGAATATTTGAAGACAATTGAAATTGAAAAAAAAAACAGCTTCAATGACTTTAATAGAGTAGGAGAAAGGTTATAGTTGGGGTGGGAAGCATAGTTTTAAATTTCAGAGATAACGAGAAGTTTTTAGCTTAAAACGAAATGAAATATCCAAATTTTGGATATATCTTTTTAAACTTAAAAGTTAGATTGAAATTAGGATAAAAAAAAAAAGCTTGGAAATTCAGTCTATTTCAGATCAAAAATTTCAAACGTATTACCAAAGTAATTCAATTTTTTTTTAACTTTTAATAATTTTAAGTACAAATTTCATATGTATGTTTATTTTTTTTCGTATTATTTTAGTTTCTTGTTTTCAAATATAAATATATAAAATTGACTACTAAAATTGTGATATTTTCATTGAAATATATACTATTTATAAACATTAATTTTACAAAAAAAAAAAAAAAAAAAGACAACCAATAAATAAGGCCTTCATAGATCTTGTGCATAATTTTTGTATAATTTTTATTAGACTGGAATCATAGAATATATATTTCTCCCACCTTATTCAAAATCTATATTTTACAAAATCTCAAAAATTAAATTAATACTATGGTGGGAAATCAACGAAATAAATTCCTCATGTTAATATGAAACATTTTTAACTGTTTTAAAAGGTACTATTTTGAAAGCACATAGGAAGAAGATAATTTCAGCAATACGTTTTTCTATCAATGTGTAATGATACATTAAAAACAGGTATTTTGTAGTGGTTACCAGTTAGTCAATATTGAAATACATTAAAAATTTAAAAATATAAATAAATAGTAAAAATAAGAAAATTTATAGAAAAATACTGAAAAACTAAACACAAAATTATAGTATTTTTGTTAATAATTTGAATAACATTATATAATTAATATTAATTAGCCATGACTTAGGAATAATCTATGAAATATATATTTATAAAATAAAAAACTACTATATTATTATTATTTTTTCAAATGAATCTTGAGAATGATTGGTACTATTTATTTATTTTTTTTTTTTTGAGTAAATAAAAAACTACACATATCTAGGTGTAGTCCGTCCTAGTATATCATCATTCAAAATCTTTAGAAGATCCTATGGGCAATTCTCCCGTTGGTGATTGAATGTCCCAGGTTGGCGAGATAGTCCGCAGCACAATTACAATCCCGGTATTGGAAACGAATGTAGTGCATTCCGGATGAGTTCCTCTCAAGGAATTGTAATTAGAATTGCCAAATGTTGATTTCCAAAATCGGTTGACAAAATAAGATTAATTAGAATAATTGAAGATGACAAGTGTCATTATCTAAGTGGTTAACCAACAAGGGAATACGGGTTCAAGTGCCAGTCTCGTAATGGCCTAAACCTTGATGGTCGTTCCAATACGAGGTTTTCGTATGTACTAAAGTCAAATCAAAGAGAACAAAAGAATAGGAATCGGAGATCCCTAGGAATGAGTTCAAAGAGAGCACAAGGACAAAGGGATTTTGAAGTCAGAAGTTCTAGGTTTCTTTGTGAATGGTAAATGGCATCAAAAGTCCACCCCTTGTCCAATGAGAGAGGGATTTTATAGCCAAAACCCTTAAAGAAGGTCTAAGTGACAAGTGTTGGTCATCGAAGGTTAAACACAGTGAGATGATTCCACATTGCCCATGCGTTGACTGCCACCTGTCACTTTATACAAGTGTGCAAGTAATCTCTGCCTTGTGCCTTGTGCTCAGTCTCTTTGATGTGACATCGCTCATATGGGTCTGATCAACTGCTAACAACCGCTATGGGTCTGACGGTTTCTTTGGGCCACCATTCCTTTAGGTATCTCGATTTCCCCCAATTTTTGTCTTATTATACAAATGGTTTGAAATACTCGGGACATTGTCCGTGAGTGAAATACCCTAAGGATAACTCCTTGGATAAAATGATTGTAACCCGAGTACAAGTATGGTGCTTCACAACATCGAGTTAAGTCACCACTTGATGTTGTAGTATAACTCAACATGCGATTTCGGATGTTCTTATACCTGAAGTATAACTACACCGAGACAGTCTCTTTACTCGAAACTCAAGGTGTGGGGCAGTTTATGCTGCTAAAACAGTATTGTTGCTTCTCGGATAACCTTTTAACACTTAAGGGCTTCCCTTGTGACAATCACATAGCATAAACCTCGTTCCGAGGGTCGAGCTGAGATTATCAGTTTGATGACGAATTGTCCATCTTAGGGTGGGTTAGACCGCTATAGTCCCACGCGAGATCGTATAGTTTCCGCGCGGTGTTGATATTGTTGTGAGACTATGAAGTCACCTTTGGTGAGGTTGTTATCGGATTTTGAGATTAAATCACAAAATCTATCCTGATTTGGAATAGGATTGCATTGCATCTAATCGGTCTCGAGATTAGATCATTAAGTCTTCACCCGGACTCGGAATAGGATCAAATCATCTCTATCCGATATGAGAGTCAGACACTTCAGTATGTTCTAATATGATCGAGTTGTCTCTAACCGGTCTCAAGATTAGACCATTAAGTCGTCACTCGGACTCGGAATAGGATCAAGTCGTCTCTATTCAATATTAGAGTCAGACACTTCAATCTGTTATGATACTTGAAGTAGTATGTGCCTTCTCATGTCCGGGTACAGCCTCTTAAAGGCATGCCTTGAGGAGACCCAAGGTAGGGGAAAAGTAAAATTTCCCAAGCAAATGCCAAGTGGCTTCATTTTATTGGTCCAATTTGAATTTTCAAATTGAAAGATCATCAGTACCAAAAGAGCGATGATGTAGATGCAAATACATCGTAATATAGAGGTATGGATGCCAAAAAAAAAAAACCTCAAATATCTACAAAGCTAATACTTATTTCACATGGTAAAAGTTGGTATCAAATATGGAGATGAATTACTACGGCAAGTATCAGATAAGAGAGAAAAAAGAAACAAAAATGTAAATCGTACATGTTCGATGGTGATTAGCAAATGCAACATACTAGAAATCATGGAAACCATTATAAATGGTTGAGAAAGGTTGAATGGAAATTCCTTTATTTTCGATTGTGGATTTCAAATGCTTACACACAGTAGTGTCCATTAATAAAGTAGGAATTTAAAAGGGAAAAGGAATTCCCTAATTAATAGGCAAAAGAAATTGAGAAGATAACCTGAGATCTACCAGAATTCTAGTGGTAATAGTAAATATCCATATTAAAGTGGGAGCAACAAAGACTGTGATCAGAAGCTGATCCATAATTATGCTCTTGTACTATCTGAGTAGGAAAGAAATATGTCAGAATTGCTGAAAATCTATTCATCCTACTAAAATTATAAAAAATTACTAAATGAAAGTCTTGGAACTAAACTGAATATTTGTACAGAAAAGAAGAAAATCCAGTAACACAAAGTTCCTCGGCAACACGTATTGTTTGAGAATTACTTGAAAGAAAGATGTGAAGTGGAGGAGTTCTTAGGATATAAAAAAGTAAAGTGTTGAATGTGATCTTCTTGCAGAAAGCGCAGTAGCCATGACTGTACTAAAATGGCAGCAGCAGCAGCAAACTTGTAAAAGCTTCTGCTAATGGAGAAGGAGATTGGGACTGCTCTGAGAAGAAGAACAAAAACCCTCATCAGTTATGAACAGTAAAACAGCAGTTGATGTTAAATATGTAAATAAAGTTTCAGAGTACCACTTCTCTACTTTTGGAGGACTGAAATTTCATATTCTCCAAACTATATAAATACCCAATGTAATGCCTACCTAATCCTTTTGAAACCAAGGGGATTCGGATCATAAAAATTCCGCTTCTTATTTTGGTTGTGAAGGAATCCATGTTATGTTTTTTCATTGATTCAAAAACTTGTAACAAATAACACATTCTATAAATGGTTGTGAATCTACATGTTTGATGAAGATTAGAAGATGCAATGTACTAGAAATCATGAATATAGCATTAATGGTTTAGACATAAGTTGAATGACAATTCCTCTATTTTGGATTGTTCAGTTCAGATGATAATTTTGTGATTAACCCAATTGTCAACGAGGTCCAATGAGGACTTTTCTTTGTTAAAGACGGAAAGATTATTTACTTTTAAATCAATTATATCTTCATAACATCAAATGCTTACAAACATTAGTGTCTGTTAAAAAAAAGGGGGGAGAGAAAATTAAGAGGGAAAAAGAAATACCTTACAAACCACATGAGTTGGTTGGACCACCATTATAGTATTGCTGTCAGGTGTCTCTTGAGCTGCAATGAGCCTCACCTTGCCGATGTTGTTACGCTTCTATAATACTCACATTGTCCACCTCTTCCCCATCACCACCACCACTAGCGCTATCACCATGTTGAGCAGTACCCGATTGCTGCTACCGTTTTTGAAGTCTTGCAGGCAAACTAACTTCCTTGAGGGTAGAGATATGTTTTAAACAATCAGGAAGCATCTTTAATTTATGGCAATCACTCATCTTTAAACTCCTAAGGTTGGACATTGCTCCTTCCTCCACAATCCACTCCTCCAAATTTTTAAGCCAATAAATTTCCAAATGACGGAGATTAGTAAAGCCACGTGCAGAGCATGTCATCTTCTTTCCATTGTAAATATTACACAAGTAGAGAAACCTCAGGTTCGGTAGCTTCTCCAGGGTAGCCATCGGGTCATCGTTTTCCTCTAGCTTCGATTTTGAAAGCGATAAATGAACAAGATTTGGAGGGAATTCTTCTATGATGGGTAGGCTCTGCAGCCGTCCACACAATCCCAATTGGGTGAGGTGCATGTGTTGTGAAAATGAAACCAGCGGCAAAGGCACTGATGAATCATCGTCATCAATCAAATGTAGTGATCGGAGGCTATACAACTTGGAAAGAGAATAGGATAACACCTCGGAGTATGGACTTAAATTTCCTTCTATGAATAGGTTTTTGAGATTGGACAACTTTTCAAGTCCTACTTTTATCCATCTACCTGCGATAAGCTCTATTGTCTGGAGATGCCTCAAATGCTCAACCCGAAGAAAATGACTAACCAAACGATTGTAACTATAACTCCAACCAAAAAGATGCCTTAATTGGTGTAGTTTTCGTATTGTATAGGGTAACATCTCAATATCTGTGTGTCTCACATCTAGAGTCTGCAAGTTGGAAAGATTTCCAATAGAAGCCGGGAGCACTGTTAACCTAGTTTTACGTAATCCCAAGTACTTTAGAAGGACCAATTTCCCAATTTCCTTGGGCAAGTTTTTAATACGCACCTCATATAGATCCAATACCCTGAGAAGATTGACATTACCATAAAAAGATCTCCATATATCCTTTTCATCAAGGCTTTCAGTACTGAAGCACACGAAGGACCGGAGGTTGGCCATAGAGTGTTGCAGGTTACTGTCGAACTTACCTTTTCCGGGATGAAGGGTAAGTCGGCGATATCTACATGCTATTACAGAATAGTCGCTCCCATAAATTTTAAGAAATCTATCTTGCTTAGCTTCTGAAATGGCTAAATCTCGCAATAGATCATGAATACGACAGGACATGACTATTCCATCAAAATGCCTTTTTTCAACCATAACCATACTCCTTTGTATCAGTTCCTCCAGGTAATTCTCCGCAACATCTTCCATTGTTTCCTGATCCGTTCTTTCTTGAATAAAGCCCTCCGCAATCCACAATAGAATCAATCTATCAGCTTCAATCTCCACATCTTCTGGAAACATACCAAAGTAGAGGAAGCATGACTTCAAGTAATAGGGTAAATCTCTATAACTCAAAGCCAATACTTCTAAGCACTGGTTTGAACCTTCAGTTAGGTGTCGATCAGCACTATCAAGTACTTTCTGCCAAACTAAAGGTGTTTTCTCTTTTGTAGATAACAGGCCTCCCAACACAATAATAGCGAGCGGTAACCCACCAGCTTTTGCAACAATTTGCCTTCCTATTGGCTCCAATTGATTTGTTGGGCAACTCGGTGTATTGCCTTTAACTCGAAACACCTTCTTGAGAAAGAGCTCCCAACTCTCATTTTCATTTAAAAAATGTAGATCATGAGGAGGAAATGATGGGTCTGCATGTAGAGCTACATCTCTATTGCGGGTTGTAAGCATAATTCGACTACCTCCACTGACATCTGGGAAGGCCTTTGCAAGTAGATCCCAAGCTTCTGTTGTCCATACATCATCAAAAACAACCAGATATTGCGTTTGTTTTAGGGTCTTCGCGAGCTCCGTCTTTAGTTGATCTTCATCCATCCTTTCAATCTCCTCCAATTGCTCTTTCGTTGGTTCTTTCGTTGGTGATGACATCACTTGCTTTATGGTGCTTAGCCAAAGATCTCTTACTCTATATTCTTGAGAGACGTAAACCCAAGCACGAATTTGAAATCCATCCTTAACATCCTTTCGATTGTAAATATTCTTGGCAAGGGTTGTCTTGCCCAAACCCCCCATACCTACTATTGAAACGACAGCACGTCGGCGTTCCCTTATCAACAGAGCCTTTGCTAGTTCATCAGCATCCTTCTTGAACCCCACAGCATCATCTTCCTCAACAATGGGAGCTCTCCTTTCCTTGGGCAACTCGTCTTTACTGGAAGAAGATTCCACCAGTTCTACATCAGATAGATACTTTGTTTTATTAGCAGAAATCTCCTCAAACCTTATTTTGATCTCCTTGATCTGAATTCCTACTGTGTGGATGGCCTTAGTTTTGCTCCAGCCGGAAATGAATCTAGAAGCAATGTTTCTCTGCCGTTGTTGCTCTACCTTGACGATATATGTGTCAATGATGTCCTCCACGTCGTAAGCTGCATCTCTGATCTGGTTCACCCACGCCTTTACTCTCTCGTGCTTATATCGTTTCTGATCGGCATCTCTGAGGAAGGAACGGATCCATTCAAGTTCATCACGAACTGACTTGATCTGGTTGCTCACTCCATAGAGGAGTGTTGCTTCCTGTACCAGCAATGCATTCACATTACCTAATAAAAACGAGACCACGCTCTCAGCCATTTTTTTGTTTCTATTGTTTCTGCTTTCCTTTCTCTCTTCCCCAATGAGTTTCGCTACTTCTTCAACTCAAAGCTTAAAGATCTAACAACCATTAATCACCCTCTGTTTCTTTCAAGTCAACACGGTTTGTGGTTTCTGCGTTCACATACAAACAATAATGCTCTCGTCATATTGAACCACTTGCAGAAAGCGATTATTCCAAAGTACAATAATGTCTCGGTAACCGATCCCTATGGTCTTTTTTTTTTTGTTTCCCTATGGTCTTTTCTTATTGAACCAGGCCAATATTGAAGAGTCATCACTTGCCGTTACTTCTATCAGGTCTATAAAAGGTCGATAGGCCAATATTGAAGAGTCGTCGCTGAAGCAAGTGGTCTCGGTATCGAGTCTTTGTGGATGCATCAAATCTTGTTGGGAGAGGTCTTGCACCAGCGCCCGACCGTACCTTGGAGGAATAGCCCTGAGATACCTTGGAAAACCTAAAAAATAAAAAATAAAAGGTCGATAGGGGTGGTAACTTAGGGAGTCTTCAAAAGAAAAAAAAAACTCTTAGGGAATCTACCTATCCGTGTGATTATGTCAGTTAGCCATATAGAAATACATTAATATTTTAATATTTAAAAAGATATATATATATATATTTTTTAATTTTTTGTTTTTGGTAAGGTATTTAAAAAAAAGAAGAAGATATAAGTAAATAGTAAAAATGAGAAAATTTACTGAAAAATATTCAAATATTAATAATACTTTTTGTTAATAATTTTTAAATATTCTTTTTTATAAAATAGTAATAATTAATGACTTATGAATAACCCATAAAATGCATAATTACAGAATAAAAAAATTCTAATATTATTATTAATTTTTCAAAAGAAGGTTTGTACTCTCTTTTTTTTGTTTGTGAAATTCTTTCTGCTCTTGAAGTTGGAAGAGTAGATGTGTTTAGAAAGCAAGACTCCCACAATTATTAAGTTAGGATATTATTATTTTCTTTTTTTTGTTTTTTGAGAAAAATAACTTTTGTTATAGGTTTGAGAATTAAAGAATATTTATGGCGTAATTTAGTCCAAAACCAAGTTACTCGATCATTATAGTATCTGCTTTAAAAAAAAACAATGAGATAATTGCGTCCACATTCTACTAATAAATCTGTGCTTAAGGATTTAATTACCTTTAATCACCCTTTGTTTCTTTCTAGTCCTTGGACATGAACATGGTTAACAATTTCTACTATGGGTGCAACTTGGGCTAGGCTAACCCGAATCCAAACCGACTTTGAGCCGGTTTGGTTTGGTTTTATACAACTTTGGGTCAGTTTTGAGTTGAAAAAAGCCAACCCGAATTAATTCAATTCAAATTTCGGTTAGGGCTTTAGGTACTTGACCCAACCCGAAAACCAAACCAAATTAACCCGGTTAATAATACACACATATATCTAGATTAGAAGTTTGTAAATTTTAGAATCAAGGGGTTTATAAAAACCCTTTAAACTTTTGCTACATTTAAATAAGTTCCTTTTTTACAAATTTTTGAACATTGTTTAAGTTGGTTTAAGTCTAAATATATGACTCAAGCTGTGATTGTGCCTTTCAACCCGAATTAACCCAACTCAAACCAATTTGAAATTACAATTTGGATCGAGTTGGGTTGGATTTAAAGTTTATAAAATAAAATCGGTTCGGTGTTTGAGTTTCATAGTTTAGATTTCAAATCGGGTTAGGTTGGGTTGACCTTCAAAGAGGTCAGTTTGGAGTAGATCAACCCGAACCAAACAGAACCGAGTTGCACCAATTTCTTCGTTCACACATGTATATTGACAAACCAGCTTTTTTGTACGGTATCATTGAACCACCTTTAGAAAGCTACCATTTGAAAGTTGATACTACAAAAGCTACAATTCTGCAATGTCTTGGTAACCGGTATTGGAGTCCTTAATTAATGTCATATGATAGAGGATCGTATTGTAAATTATTTCGTATAAATGTATTATACTCATAAATTGATTTGGTCAATATACTTTTGGATAATAAGTTGCCTAAAGTAAGAGATTTTGATAATTTTCCCATGTTTTTATTGAAGCAGACCAATGTTGAAAAGACCACTAATCACCACTTTTTCTTTTTTCTAACCTCAATTAGTGAATAAAAACTCGAATAGGCATGCTAACTTAGGGAGTCTACCTATTCGTGTAACTCATAGTTTAAAGTTTTGGAAATATCATAGATTTCGGAGGCCCAAACGAAATCGAAATATTTGGACATTTCAAAATTTTGGTGGAAATTTTTGTTTTGATTAAAATAATTGGACGACATAATAGTTAGAAATTGGAGAAAATTTCGGATATTTAATCGAAATAAATTCGCTTTTTTTATTTAAATTATTTTAATGTAAGGACAATTTTAGCCAATTTTTTTTTTAATAAGTATTAAGTAATAACTTCTAAAATATAAATAATACATTTAGTCCACAAAAAGTGGTATTTTCATTAAAATAAATATTATTTATGAACATAAAAATTTTAAAAAAACATCAAATAATATTTTGATTAATATTGTGAAATAATACAAAAGTTTACAACTAATAAATACAACATTTATATTACAACATCCAAAAAGTATATAAGTATCTA
>JAUPMG010034942.1:0-14512 GCA_031762675.1 Pachysandra terminalis | reverse complement strand
ACGAAATTTTTTGTTATGTTAGGCTTTGTTTGTTTCATCGGAAATTGGGAGGAAAAAAAATATTTTTCAGAATTTTATTGTTTCAACAGAAAATTTTAAATTATAGAAAATATTTTATTGACATCCACCACCCCTCTACCACCACCATCACTTATTTGTTTCAACAGAAAATCTCAAATTATGAAAAATATTTTACTGATATCTACCACCCCACTACCACCACCATCACCACCACCACCACCCCACCACCACGGCCACCAACCCACCACCACCATCATTTAATGTCCCTTTTAAAACTATTTTTCATCGAATTTAACAAAATTCTAGAAAAATTTTCAAACAGCATCCAAACGATAAGAAATTAGAAAAAGTAAAAATTTTCTTCCGGAATATATTTTCCTCTGAAAATTATTTTTCTCTGAAACAATCTGAGCACGGGAAATATTTCGCTAAATTTCGAATAAATTTGAAAATAACGGAAGAAAAAGAAGAATTCGCTAAATTCCCCTCACATTTCGTTTTGCTGGGAGCATTTTGACAAAATTTAAAACCTTGATACAGTGTACAAATTTGGGTGGTGCAGCTTCTTTATGTTTATGACTGCTAAAATGGTCCTCATATTTGGAACCGTCTTTTACTACGAGATTCCTTTCGGCCCCACCACTAACTCCCCTTAAGATTATTTTTGCTAAGCAGCAGAAATCTTGCACCCCATTTTCCTTTATTGAGAAACCAACAAACAGCTTTCTACGTCTGTCTCTTGATTGTTCCAAAAGTCCATAGAATGAGAAGATTACCCAATCGACCTTTGACTGATATAATGACAAAAATACCCTCTCCAAGAAGGTCCCACAACACAATATTATACAGTGATACCATGTGAGTTCCCAGGGCAGTATGTGACATGTCCCACAACCCATGTGACCCATTTCCTATGACCCATTTAATTTTCCACATTCAAGAACTAATATACATGATCTCCCATTTTCATCGTCAGATTCCAAACTACTGAAAGGAGGAAAATGGGAAGAGATCTGGTATCCTTACTGGGTTTCTTGAGTCTCTTAACTGGTTTAGTAGTTGCAGACTGGAACATTTTGAGCAAGAACGGATTGAGGATCAGCCTGAAGAACTACTGTGAGAGCTGGAGGATGAATGTTGAGCTTAATAACATCCGGGGATTCGACGGCGTTCCTGACGAGTGTTCCCGGTACATCGGAAAGTACATGACATCCACACAGTACAAGGTGGATTCTGAGACGGCGATCGAGGAGTGCACGCTATATCTTAGCACTAGCTGCACGTTGAAGGGAGATGGAAGAGATGCGTGGATCTTCGACGTAGAAACATCATTTTGGGTAATTAATCTCCTCATTAAAATCCCTCTTAAATACATAGTTCATCTCTCTGTTTCTCATATATTTGTTTTGGAATTTGGTTCCTTTTGTTTGGACTGTAGAGGAGAGAGGTTGGATCTAACCACATTAGAGAAATGGATGAATGAAAGCAATGCCCCAGCTCTAGGAAAGTCACTGATACTCTTCAATGAGATAAAAGCAAGAGGAATCAAGATCTTTTTAATATCTTCAAGAAGGGAACATCTTAGAGATACCACCATTAACAACCTTGTAAAGGTTGGTTACCATGGATGGGCTAGTCTCATATTAAGGTCTGTAACTAAAATCCCATTCTCCTACATTTCCATCCATTTTTTCTTCATTTACCCTTTTTCACTCCATTTGATTCTTTCAATATTCATTACCAAAAAAAAAAAAATTCTCTCAATATTATCCATTTATTGGTTTATTAACAAGAAAATCAAATATATATATCAGATTACATAGTTCACTTAATTTTTTTTTTTTATTTTTAATTTTTTTCATTTCCTTCCATTTTTTTTTATTTCTTCATTTACCCTTTATCACTCCATTTGATTCTCTCAATATTACCCATTTATTGGTTTATTAGCAAGAACATCAAATATATATATATATATATATCAAATTACATAGCTGACTTAATTTTTTTCAATATAGAGGTATTGAGGATGAATGCAAAGAAGTGCAACAATACAAGGCTGATGCCAGGCAGCAACTCATTAATGGTGGATATCGGATTTGGGCCATTGTTGGAGATCAATGGAGCAGTCTTGAGGGACTCCCAAGCGTGAAGAGAACATTCAAACTTCCAAACTCTATGTACTATGTTTCTTGAAAGATTAGGTTCTAATATTGTCGCAAAACTCGAAAACCGAAAATTTGTTAGTGAGTAGATGAAATTTGAGATGCAACTTGCTTTTGTCTTAGTAGTCTCAAATGACCTTAACAAGATTGGAAGGATCCTATGATCTCTTCAGTCTTGATTAGATACAAAATCAACAAGGAAACTGCAGTTTTCAAGGAGAAATAGGATAGGCAATCTACATATAATCGACACATACACACAGATCTTTTGGTTTCCTGTAGGACCATACCCTTAATTATTATAAACTAGCCCTTAATCAAGATGATAGACTTCAGCCCATTTTCTCAGTACCTCCCCTCTGCATCTTAGCACAATACTCGAACAAACTTCCATCGAAACAGCGTCTCACAGCTTCTTTCGACAAGAAACCCTCCTCGTCCCTCGCAAGAACATATAGCAGTCCCCACTCTAGCTTACTTGCAATCCTGTAAATCCCCAGAAACATTACACCATTCAACAATTGAAACAATGAAGAAACCACATTCAAGTCAAGACCCAAATCACAAATATCAAGTCCAACTGACCAACCAAAGAAATCAAATGCGTTCCGGTTTGCCTCGGTCATGTTCCAAAGCTCCCCGAGTGAGAGCTTGTTTGGAACTGTAACAGCATACTTGCTAAACACATTCTCGACATTCACCGGAACAAATCTGCACGATCCAACTTCATGGAGGATGACTATCATGGGATGCGAAACAGAAATTGTGTATGTGTATCATTGTCTTACCTTCCTTCTGTATCGTACGTCCCGGAGTCGCTTCCATGCTTGGCTCTATATATATTGTAAATATATATTGGCAAGAATGGAGAAGGGATCCAGCCCTACAAACCGTATACACCAACAAAAGAAAAAAAAAAAAAGGCAAGCAAATTACACTATTACACAAGGTTCCACATCACAAGTAGAACCCACCAAGCAATAAGAAGGCATCCAAGATATGAGGTTGGCCATGCAGGCCAGGCAATCAAGAACTTACAGGCAGGGTCGCATAGCTCAAGGCTCCATTGATGAGCATGGCCATGATTAGAGATGCAATCATATTAAAACCTACTTCGCGAGTCCTGCCATAGAAAAGAGAAGATGAATTGTTAGTAGTATAAGCTATACACAACAAAAATCCGAAGACTTGGCCTAAACCAAGTGCAATTGATGGAGAACGACGTTTGGTCCGCTGTAGTACACCTCCAAGCGTACGGACATAGACTAGTGTTCAATCCATGCATCGAGCCTCATCTTCTGTGGAGCCACCACCAATAAGGCCAGGTGGTTTAACTCGATTGGTATATATTTAGAGGACTAAACCCTTATCCATCCTTCAAGGATTCAGGTCTAGTGGCTTAACCCAATTGGGATTTATAAAACCAAAGCCATATCCACTCTTGAAGGATTCAAATCATATAGTCTATGCCTGGTTGTTGGACTCCAACTTTCGAAGAAAGCTTGGTACTTTCTTCTAAAGTTGAATACCACATGAAAAGGAATAGACTGAACCCAAGCTCGGTTCAATATGAGTTGAATCTCAAGCATCTATAGTGAATAAGAATCAAATATGGATTAGTGGTGAATCTCAATCATCTATAGTGAATAAGAATCAAATATGGATTGGTATGCTAAGATCTGATTTGGATTAAATTCAAAATTAGATTCAAGTGGATTCCAAAGAACAACAGGGGGGGGAAAGAAACTACTTGAGAAGTCACTGTGAGGTGGTGGATATCGTCTGAAGCATGATGCTTCATGATGACTGAAGCATCAGCTGTAGCATGCATCCACGCACGCCATGCGTTCACATGTGTGTGCGGATGCACGCCATGCGACCAGGCTTATAGAAGGTCGGATAGTACCAGGATGCATGGCGCACATCCACGCATACATATAAACGCATGGGGTGCGTAGATGCATGCTACAGCTGACATGCTTCAGCCATCTCGCTCCAGACGATGTGAGACCTTCAAAAGGAAGCTTTTGAAGAATAATTTGAGGAAAAGGCACTCTGCATATAGCAGAACCAACCTTCCAATACTACCCTTCTTCTTAAAGCTTTTTAGGGCCCTTCTTAAAGCTGTGCAATAATGCTATATGAAGATCTTTTGTGAACCTGGGTTGTGTGAACCTCACACGAGGCTGACACTTGTCCCAAGCAGGTCCACAAAAAAGGGTTCCCATCACCAATTAGAGTAGAAATCGGTTAAGGTAGAAGCCGATTAAGGGTTTACAGCTCTCTTAGAGTTTTAGAAATATCAGTCACCCTTTTTTGTGGGGTCCACTTGGTAACAGGGGTCAATCTCGTGTGAGGTTCACATGAGGTTGAAACCTGTCCCCAGGTAGCCCCACTAAAAAGGGTGACCGACATTTCTAAAACCCTAAGAGACTTATGAACCTGAAACCGACCTTTACCTTAACCGGCTTCGACCACCTTTTTTAGTGGGGCCGCCTGGGATAGGTGTCAACCCTGTGTGAAGTTCACACAGCCTGGGTTCACAGAAGATTTTCGTCCCTACTACTAGTTTCCCTTTTTCTTTTGAAGTTACACCTAGGGTTGTAAACGAGCCGAGCTCATAAACCTTGAGCAAGGCTCAAGCTAAGCTTAGACTCGTTAAAACATTTTGGACTCAAGCTCAACTCGCAACTTGACTCGTAAACGGCTCGGCTCACAAAAAAAGCCTAGCCTAGTACAAATGCATTAATGTTATAGATGATAATAATAATAATAATAATAATAATAATAATAATAATAATAATAATAGTAATTATTATTATATAATATTATATATTGACATGTATGTTTAATATTAATATATAATAAAAGATATAGAAATATTGATGTATAATCTCATACAAACCGAGCCAAGCCTATCAAGCTTGGGTCAAGCAAGATAATGAGCTTTTTTCAAGCCAAGGCTTGGCTCACGAGTCTAATTATGAAGCTCAAGCTCAGGCCAGACACTCCAGAACCTACATACAGAGTTGCATAACTCAAGGCTCCATTGATGAGGATGGCCATAATTAGAGATGCAATAATATTAAAACCTATTTCGCGGAGTCCTACCATAGAAAAGAGGACATGAATTGTGAGTAGGACAAGCCATACATGACAAAAATCCAAAGACATGGCCTAAACAAGAAGAACTAATAAAGGATGGTGTTTGGTCTGCAAGTACACCTCCAAGCGTACGTACATAGATCAGTACCCAATCTATGCATCGAGTTCTGAATGTGAAGTGCCTCATCTATGGAGCCACCACCGCTTAGGCCAGGTGGCTTAACTCAATTGGGATATTTAGAGGACTAAAACCATATCCACTCTTGAAGGATTCAGGTTAGGTGGCTTAACTCAATTTGGATTTAGAATACCAAAGCCACATCCGCTCTTGAAG
This sequence comes from Pachysandra terminalis, assembly GCA_031762675.1. Taxonomy (NCBI): domain Eukaryota; kingdom Viridiplantae; phylum Streptophyta; class Magnoliopsida; order Buxales; family Buxaceae; genus Pachysandra; species Pachysandra terminalis. The sequence goes on along the minus strand of JAUPMG010034942.1, from coordinate 8,890 downwards.
GATTCAAATCATATAGGCTACGCCTGGTTGTTGGGCTCCAACTTTCTAAAAAAGCTCAGTACTTTCTTCTAAAGTTGAATATATACCACATGAAAAGGAGTAGTCTAAACCCAAGCTCGGTTCAATATGAATTGAATTTTAATCATCTATAGTAGAAGAACCAAATATGGATTGGTGTTGAATCTCAATCATCTATAGTGAATTCAGAATCAAATATGGATTGGTATGCTAAGATGATCCAATTTGGATTAAGTTCAAAAAGATTCAAATATGGATAGGTATCCTAAGATCCAATTTGGATCAAGTTCAAAATTAAATTCAAGTTGGATATAGATTCATGATGGCTGAAGCATCACCTGCAGCATGCGCCCATGCACACCACGTGTCCACAGGCATGCGCAGATGCACGCTACGCGTCCAGACTTCTAGAAAGTCGGACAGTACCAGGACACGTGGCGTGCATCCGCGCACATCTATAGACGCATGGCATGCGCAAATGCATGTTGTAGCTGATATGCTTCAGTCATCTCGCTCCAGAGGATGTGAGGTATTCAAAAGAAAGCTTTTGAAGAATAATTCGAGGAAGAGGCACTCTGCATGCAGCAAAAACCAACCTTCCAATAATACCCTTCTTAAAGCTTTGTATCCAGTAATGCTATAACTTGTATGATGTTGGGAATTATACCTCTTTTACTAGTTCCCCTTTACCCCTAATATTAAGGTTCTTTATAGTGTGTTTTTTTTAATAGTTGGGGCTATAAATGAGCCAAACCGAGCTCGGGCTTGGATCAGACTAGCCAAAAAAATTGGACTTAGGCCCGTTAAAATATTTTGGGCTCAAGCTCAGCTCGTAAAAAAAAAAGCTTAGCTTAGTACAAATGCATTAATATTATGGTTGATAATAATAATTATTATTATTATTATTATAATAAATATTATTGTTATTATTATATATTAAAATGCATGTTTAATATTATTATATAATATAAGATATAGAAATATTGATGTATAATCTCATTTACAAACCGAGCCAAACCTATCAAGCTCAAGTCGAGCAAGATACTGAGTTCTTTTTCTGGGCAAGGCTCGGCTCACGAATCTAATTATAAAGTTCAAGCTCGACTCATTTAACAGCTCTAGTTACACCTAACAAATAGGACTATCAATTTGTGTGGGCCTTCCCATGACCCATTTGTTGCTTAGGGATGCTTGGATGGGATTGAACTTGGTTTCAAGCATGTATCATACAGGCCTTCCTTAGTGCCGCCAAATAAAAAAGGCAGTCCTATTACGCATATATTTTTATCATGTCTACTTATGAAGACATCTTATTCAAGAAAGGGTGATTTTATTTGGTAAGTCTAATATAATCTTAGTCTAATGTGGGAAATTGTTTCATGCTAGATGTTTTCTTTTCAATTTTAATTAAGATTTTAAGCTCTTATTAGAGAGAAAATAGCATAGTAACACGGAGAAAAACAGTTACCAGGGTTTTAAATGATATGGCTCGAGCCTGCCCTAATCCTATAAGAAATCATCGGACCAAGTTTAGGCTCGAAAGATAAAGAGGAAGCCTTACATGGGTTAGGGCCCATTTCTTTTTTGACTGAGCTAGACTAAGGCCAAACTACACCCAATAAACAAACATTAAAAACCCTCACAAAACATTGCAAGGCACAAGCCATAACATCACGGAACACATCATAAACATATCACTCATCTCAGATGGCTTAACTCAATTGGGTTTTAGAGGACCAAAGCCATATCCGCTCTTGAAGGATTCAAATCATATAGGCTATGCCTGCTTGTTAACTTGCTAAGAAGGCTTGGTACTTTCTTCCAAAGTTGAATATCACATTAAAAGGATTAGACTGAACCCAAGCTCGATTCAATATGAGTTGAATCTCAATCATCTATCGTGAATAAAAATCAAATATGGATTGATGTTGAATCTCAATCATCTATAGTGAATAAGAGTCAAATATGGATTGGTATGCTAAGATCCGATGGATATCATCTAGAGCACGATGCTTCATGATGGTTGAAGCATCAACTGCAGCATGCATCCACGCACACCATGCGTCCACAGGCGTATGCAGATGCACACCATGCATCCAGATTTCTAGAAGTTCAGATAGTACTGGGACATGTGGCGAGCATCCACAGACATATATAGACGCATAGGGTGCACAGATGCACGTTGTAGCTGATATTCTTCAGCCATCTCGCTCCAGGTGATATGAAGCCTTCAAAAGGAAGCTTTTGAAGAATATTTCAAGGAAAAGGCAATCTACATGTAGCAGAAAACAACCTTCCAATAATACACTTCTTAAAGCTTTTTAAAGCTGTGTCCCATAATGCTATAACTTGTATGGTGTTAGGAATTATACCTCTATTACTAGTTCCCCTTTACCCCTAATATTAAGGCTCTTTATAGTTTCTATTTTTTTAATAGTTACACCTCATGCTATAAACAAGTCGAGCCGAGCTCGTAAACCTTGAGTAAGGCTCAAACTTGTTAAAAACATTTGGTCTTGGGCTTGTTAAATTATTTTGGGCTCAAGCTCAGCTCGTAAGAGGCTCGGCTCATAAAAAAAGCTTAGCTCAGTACAAACATTAATATTATAGTTTATAGTAATAATAATAATATTATTATTATATAATACAATATATTAACAAGTATGTTTAATATTAATTTAATATAAGATATAGAAATATGGATGTTTAATCTCATATGAAAACCAAGCAAAGCCTATCAAGCTAGTGTCAAGCAAGATATTGAGCTGCTCTTGTTATGCCTAACAAATAAGGCTATCAATTTGTGTGGGTCATCCCATGGCCCATTCATCCTTTAGGGATGCTTGGCTGGCCATTAATTTAGTTTCAAGCCCGTATCATATATTGGATCAAGATCAGGGCGTCCTTAGGGCAACCCGAGAAAACCCAATCCTATTATCTATATATTTTTATCATGTCTTCTCATCAAGACATCTTATTCAAGGGTGATTTTACTAACATAATCATCAACTTAAGTGGGATGGTATTCCTTTTTTGTCCTCAATTGGAATGCTAGTGTCAACTACTTGTCAAAGTATTTGTAGAAGCTTTATTTGGTAAGTCTAATATAATCTTAGACTAACGTGGGAAATTGTTTCATGTTTAACAGGATGTTTTCTTCTCAGTTTTAATTTAAGACTACTCTCTTATCAGAGAGAAACTTAAAAACATAGTAGCACATACAGAAAAATAGTTATGAGGGTTTTAAATGATACGGCTCCAGCCCAACCCTAACCGTAAAAGAAATAATCGGATAGGTTTGGGCTCCAAAGATAGGGAGATAAGTAAGCGTTACACGGGCTAGAGCCTATTACTTTTTTGACCGGGCTGGACCAAGGCTTGGGTACACCGAATAAACAAATATGAAAAGCCCACACAAATCTTAACATTGCAGATTTGCAGGGCACAAGCCATAGGACGAAGATCTTCTATGAACCTAGGTTGTATGAACCTCGTATGAAACTCACAATAGGTCGATGGACCCTAAAATAAAAAAAGGGGGTGACTGACATTTCTAAAACCCTAAGAGACCTATAAACCCTAACCTACATTTACCTTAACTAGTGATGGTGCACCCCTTTTTATGGGCCCGCTTGAACAGGTGTCAACCTCGTGTGATGTTCACACGTTGTTCACACACCCAAATTCACAGAAAATCTTCGTCCCAAGCCATAGCATAAGAGTGTACAAATGGGTTACTGACACGATAAGGCTCATGCCTTTCGTGTCGTGGGCACGCACGACAACACGATATGACACGAATTTTGGGCCTCCAAGTCGGGCATGGCACGATAATAATGCACGAGACACAATTATTATCGTGCCATTCCCCGCCATACTAGGCGAGACTCTTGCTTTTGCCTATAATTTTGTCAAAACTAGACAAACTCCAATCATGTCGCGTGCCCCGCACCCAATTGTGCCCGGGCCATGTTGTGGCCTTGTGGGTCATGAACCCATGCCCGACACGGCACTATAAGGCCTATTATATATTCCCCGCCCTACCCAATCTTGCCGGGTTTGTGCCCTTCCCGGACGGTCGGGCCTATCCACGGGCCAAATTGTACCAGGCCCGTGTCAGCCCGGTCCATTTGTACATCCCTACCATGATGTACACAAGTCATAAATATTGTTACCAACCAAAAAAAAAAAAAGTCATAAATATTGTTAAAAACCAGATCTCATCTCGAATGAGGGTTACATGTGTATGCAACCTGTGTTGCAAAAACCCCGAATATATCTATATATATATACACACATACATATAATAGGATGATTAATTTACCTGTATAAGTTTCCCACGGGTATACAATGCCGTCATCATCTTGGTCGAAGAAGGCTACATGTTGTTGAAGAACGCTCATGTTATTATGCTTGTGGCCCCACGTACCCTCAGGATGCTCCGTATCAGGAGCAGCCAATGCTCTAGGCATATCTGATCATTTAAAAAGAAAAAACAAATTAAGAACCCATAAGATCTCTGATCTCTCTAGATCGATCGGCATTATTTTCTGATAATCGGTACTGCTACAGCTAATTAAACACCAAATCATTCTTGATCACAATCCACACATGCATGCATGCTACCCTATACTTAAACCCTTTGATCTCTGATCATATAGAAGAAATAAAGAGATGTAAATAAAAAACAAATGTGTAACCGATGCATGTTAGCCAAAGACAAAGAAGACAGTCTTACATGGCTTGGGAAGCGAAGTCTCAGTCGTTTCGGACCCTTCGCTCCGCCGTAACTGGTGCCTGAGGAGCCACCGTTGCCATTGCAATGCGCGACGCGTCCGCCATCTCTCTCTCTCTCTGTTTTACAAATGGTTCTGAAGTAGAGCTTCTTATAGGAGAAGTTATAAAGCAAGATTAGTACTCATGGCCTGATCTCATGGGACGCGTGTGGATGGGATATGACACATGGGGTCATGCATGTCAAGGTCTGACTCCATCGAGGAAAGTCCCTCCTCCACTTTCACGACAGTTGGCTTTCCAAGGCTGACAACTCGGACTCTAGTTCCAGGGAGTTTGATATGCTACTCTGCTATATCAGGGTAGTTCCTTGTTAACAATATTGTTGGATCTTTTAAGTCATCATCAATTATAATTTATAATAAAAGGAATTCTTATAATAGTTGTGCAAGTGATTGTTGACCATTGGATAGAGGCATCTGATTGGCTTAGTGAATAATATTCACTGTTTGTGTATCCTTACTAACTTGTCCTCTAAATGTATATTTGGATCCGGTAGATAGATTCACCAGAGACATAAATCGTTATGATGTGATCAGTTTTACAATATTGCTCGAACCAGATGGAGGACGAGATCGGAAGGCATTTAAGAGTAAAATAGGTGTTTTGAAAATATTATTCAAGTTCAAAAATAATATTTATTTAAGTATGAATGTTTAGGGGTAAAATAAGTATTTTATAAATATAACTAAAGTTGTGAATAACTCACATCAGAGCTTGAGAGCAGTTTCTCTTTATGGGTGGCTTTCATCTAGTGCTTATGGGTAAGCACTTGCCTATAAACGCTATCAAATATACATTTAATTTTAAAAAGTGCTTATATAAGCTATAAGCTGTAATAAGTACTTATATAAGCCGGGGCAAACGTAACCTAAGACTTCACCATCGTAGATGCACTTCCACTTTCAAAGAAATATTTTTTTTTTTTACTAAATTGCTCGAACCAGATAGAGGACGAGATAAGTGTCTTTTTAGTGAATAATATTCACTATTGCTTTATACTCTTTTTCATCTCTTTCATGGAAGTTCTTTGCATACAATTTGTTGCAATTATAGCAATAAAATTTGAGTAGATAATATCTTTTTTATCCAAAATAAAATAGATAATTGAAAGCAGATTATTGCATAGTTGCGACAGGGATGAAATGTGAACTAAGTCACTCTCTTTAAGATATTTTGTGCATTTGAGGGAATTTTCGATGCAGCAGCAGAATGCAAGCACGCTGTCCCTAGAATACAATAGTCCAATTACCCATTGTCTTTCTTCTTTGTTAGTGCCTCTTTTGTTCTGCACTAACAAAGAAGAAACGAGTCAAAATTTGATGACAAATTACAAGATAGTAATTTCTTGATAAAAAAAAAGGGATTTGACTCTCTTTGATGGTGCTCAATCACGTGAGTGTTATAGTGTGACCATTCGTGGATAGCTGCTAGAGACTTTGTGATTTCGTAGGAGATTAAATCTTAGATGTGGTTACCACAACGGTCAATTAATACGGTCAGAAAAATTAAAACCGGGTTTGTCCAAAAAAATAGAACCACACACGTGCAATTGTAGTGATCCGTGTTTTTAAATTATAATTAATATAATTTAATTATAAGTAACAATGAAAATCTTTTGTGAAAGATTATGCAGGGTTTGAAATTAGTAGAATTTGTAATTACAACAAAATATAAGATTCATTGTGTAATATTAGAAACAATGGGATCACTTAAGTAATTTTGAAACCTTATAGAGGCTAGGGTGGTTATATGACCAAGTCTTCAGGGTAGTTTAGATCTTCTTTAGACTGAATTTGAATTAGGACCTTAAAAAAAAATGACACATATAAGTATGGGAAGGTTTCCATAACCTATTCCCTTGCTTTGGTGTACACGATTAGAGGGAGAATACCAAATTTGAGGAAATGAGTTTTGCTGTAGAGAAAAAAAAAAAAAAGAGACAAAGGAAAAGAGAGAAGAAGAGAGGAGGAAAGAATGAAGAAATGCTATGGAGAAAAAAGGCTAGAGGAAGGCTCGGTGATCTTCTAATGCTGGAAATCTACAGATAAAGGTGTGAGAAGAAAAATGTAGGGATTCTCATTATATCTTACGGTAGCTATATTCATAAGTTATGATGATGCTATAGATATATATATATGTAGGTGATTGCATGATTCAATGATTAAGCATGATCTGAACCCTGTTTAATGAGATCATATGATATTCTACATATTTGTATTGAATAATATCTGTGTAGGTGATTTGTGTGATTAAATGAATAAGCATGACTATATCCATGGTTTAATGTGACTGTAATGTTCTTCACGAGTTATTATTGATTAATCATGATTTCTGGATTTATTTCATATATGATGGACTTAAGTAATGCTAATCTATACGTGTAAATTTGGATTGATATGGTAAGATTTGATGATATAAATTAGTTATTTAATGTTTGAAAGTGTAAAAATGGGTATGTGAAACTATGGGCACAAAGCCGTAGGAGAAACACTGATTTCTGGGCTGAATTAGTCGTTTGGTAGATTCTCGGCAGATACCGAGACATCTATCGAAAATCCCCATAACTCAAGATAGCTCTTTGGACAATCTGCTGAGCCTTTGTAGGACATGTACCGAGAATTTCGGTAGGACCCTCGGCAGATACCGAGCATCTACCGAAGTCCATTTGACTCCATATTTTATGGGAAGCTCCCATATGATGATTTGGACATGTGTGTGAGGTTAGTTAGCCTGCAAACTGAATAGTTATGGCCATATGATGTAAGGTATATGATAGGTTGCTTTTCAACAAGATATGACAATTCTAAATATGATATGATGAGAATATAACATTAAAGAGTTCGAATATAGAAAGTGGATTGTAAGATGAAGTTAGGAAGGTTAGTGATGATAGTGTAGATAATTGAATTGTCTGAGTGGTGCTAATAGCATCCACTGGCCTGTCTTGTGATTGATTCTGATATCTAATATGTGTGTGGTGTATGAATGGTACTGGGAGTATCCACTAGGTGTCAATATTATTGACTGTATTAGCTAAATTGTGTGATGTATGAGTGGTGCTGGGAGTATCCATTGGAAGTTGACGTAATTGACCATGTGTTTGGTTATGAATGGTTTGTGAGTGGTGCTGGGAGTATCTACTAGAAGTCAATGTAATTGACTATTTGTTTCGTTATGCGTGGCTTGTGAGTGGTGCTAGGAGCATCCACTAGTTAACATTTTGATGGGGTGTGACTCTATGTGAGCTCACCATAGAAATAGTGTACTGGTGTTTTCTACCGTGAGGTGAAAGTTCCTTATAGAGTAAGTCTTACTGGTGTATTTTACCGTGAGGTGAAAGTCCCTTAAAGAATAAAATTGTGGCATTCTACCGTGAGATGCAAGTCTCTTAAAGAATGGAATTGTGACATTCTACCGTGGGTGCAAGTCCCTTAAAGAATAGATTGATTGTTGAACAAGCATGTGATTAGTCTAAGCCTAATTACCCCTGCATTGCATATGCATCATCACCTGCATTGCATTGTGCATACTGGCATCATATCATACTTCATTAATTAGTGTATATGTTTGACTTGAAATGAATGTTTGTGTGTACTTTCATTGAGGATTGGTTGTAGTGCGTATGGTAATGTGAACTGTGTTTTGAGATATGGTGGGACCATGTGAATTGTACATTGAGGCATGGTGGGACCATATGGTGTGAATGTTAGTGCATGATGGGATTATGTAGACTGTGTGTTGAGGCATGGTGGGACCATGTGGATTAGGTATTAATGAATGATGGGATCATGTGGACCTAATGATTTATCATGGTGGGACCATGTGAATAAATTGTTATGGTGTGATATGATTATATATGTGATTTTCAATTATAATGGGATTATGTGAGTGATAAACCTTGATGGAATGTAATGGGATTACAATGTGCTATGTGGCATACTTATTGAATAGTATGTTTAATATAATAATGAACATACTAATTGTAATGACCCGAACCATTGGAGAAGGACAACGACTAAACCCGACAACATATTTTTTTTGTTTTGTTTTAGTTATTTTATAAATTCCTAAATTA
>JAUPMG010034931.1:0-14512 GCA_031762675.1 Pachysandra terminalis | reverse complement strand
ACACCCTATCTTCATTGACCAACAAGATCGGTATATGATCAGATGTCGGCCTAGCTAAAGCTGTTGCTTGCACATCCACAAAAAATTCTTCCCATGCGGTAGAAATCAGAAACCTGTCAAGTTTATAACTGACTTGATTTTCTTGATGCTATTGGTGTGGTATTGGTGCAAGATGATCATCATATTGCTTTAAAAATCCGAGCTACATAACTCAATAGGAGTTGCTTACGGTTGTGCTTTGCCTACAAGTATGGCGATACTACTTGCTTGGACTAAAGTTCACTGTGAGGGCCGACAATGTAGCCCTATCTCACTTTATGCAGAAAAAACTTTTAAATCCAAGTTTTGCAATGACAATGTCGCAAGAAATGTCACAGAGCCATGCCCTGCAACATGTCGCGACATCTAGTGGAAAAAATGGGAAATGGAGGAAAATTGAGAGAAATCTTAGTTTTTTTATGGAATTTTGATCCCAACTCCTAGATGAGCATAATTAAGGCCTAAATACATCAAAACATCCGAAAAAACACTCCCTTAATCAAGACCATTAGTTGAGGGGGGTTAGGGTTGATGTTGTAGTGTCGAGCTGTCAATTCCAGACTCTAGTTGTACAAAAAGTCAAAAAGTAATACATCCAATTAAGCAACAAGCACATAAATTTTCAATAAATATGTGACTAACAAGTAAAGCAGTGCTAATCAAGTAATCATTGTCAACATGAATACAATCATACACTATATGATATAAATTATAAAAAAGTCATTCAATATCGTAAGTCACAAGTCAAATAAAGCTCAAGCTGTAAGACAAAAGCATGAAAAAGGTCAAAAGTTATAAATCTAAAGTAGATAGATTGTTCCTTATCAATTTTATTTTTTTTAATTTTTTATAATTTTTAATTACAAAAAAAGAAGCATAAAAATGAAAATTATGATTGTGTATGCATTACATATGCATAAACAATGATTCCATTCATATTTCTAAGTTTTATTTTTCTTGAATTTTTTCGTATTTTTTTCTTTTTTTTTCTTTTTTTATTATTTTATTAATATTTTCTTTGAGTTTTACAGTTTATAAAATATAATTATGCAAAGTATATACTACTGTTTTTTTTCCTATAATATTTACTAACTTTTTATTTATGTTTCATAATTTTTTAGGATTTAAAAAAAAAATTATTTTTCCCTCATGTCGCGATATGTCGAACGACATGAGGGTAAAGGACCTTGGATTTTATGTCACCAATTCAAAAATCGTCGACATGTCGATGACATTGAAATCATTGTTTACATCCAAGCAGGCTCGTTGGCAAGAAAAGCTGGCTGAGTTCGACTTTGTGATCGAATACAAGCCAGGCATGGCCAATCAAGTAGCTGACATGTTAGAGTCACAAGGCTGAGTTAACAGCCTTGGTGCAAGGTGAGAAGATGAGTATGTCTCATATACAATCTGATCTACATGACAAAATTCGGGAGGGCATGAAGACAAACTCCCAAGCCAAAGTTATTTTGCCATTGGTGGGGAGAGTGGCAAGACATGGTGTTTTTGGGTGAATGACGGACTGATCTATACCAAAGGCGATCACATATGTGCCCCTCGATCTAAGAACATAAGAAGATAAGAAGGTTGATTAAGGAGTGTCATGACACTAGCTGGGTGGGTCATCTTGGATGCCTTTGCCCTCTTTATCTCGAGGGTATTACTTTTTTCTGATCGATAATGATGCGAAATATATAAAGAGAAGAAGAAAAACAGAAGCTACATCAAGTCCAAGGACTCCAGAGACACAAAATAGAAAACAACACACCCACTACCGGCTGTACATAACATCGATGAAAACTCATAGTCCCGCAACAATAACATAAACACCACCAAAAAAACCTCATTCCTGAGCCTGAAAACTCTCCTCCAGCAGTAAACCCACAAACAATTCCAAGCTCCTAGCCCCTCTCCTGGCCAAAGAGTCGGCAACCTCGTTGATAGAAGAAAGAATGTGGCGAAACGAGATATTCTGATCACATCAGGGATCTGGCAAGATGAACATCTCGAGGGTATTACTGGCCAAGCAATGTGAAACGACATTGCAAAGTTTGTACATACTTGTCTCATATGTCAACAAGACATGGCAGTAAGGGACAAGCAGTTGAGAGTTCTAGAACCGTTCCTTGTGGCAAAGAAACCATAGGAGAATGTTTCCATGGATTGCATATATGCTTTGCCTCAAGTGTGGGAGTTCGGATCTATTATTATGGTGAATGATCAATTATCAAAGTATGCTATATTCATACCCGCTACTACTTATTGCTCGGCGGAAGAAACGGCTCACTTGTTCGTGAAGAATATAGTGAAATAATGGGGTGTGCCTCATAATATCATAAGTGACAGGATTCCAGGTTCACAAGCAAGTTTTGGGGTGAATTGTTCCAGTTACTTAGATATCAATTAAACTTCTCAACACCTAATCATCCTCAAACCGAGCGTTTCAATTCGCTGTTGGAGGAATAATTACGGCACTTTTTTAGTGCTAATCAGAAGAATTTGGTCAACTTGCTCAACATTGCCCAATTTTGCTTCAATTTGTAACAGACCTCTTCAACAAATAAGAGCCCGTTCGAGCTTTTTACCTGCCCACAACCAGTAATGACACATACAATTGTTGCGGGATACACAAAAAATAGCCTCAGTGGTTATCATTTTGCCAAAGAATGGAGAAAGGATGTAGAAGTTGCTCGTGCATACTTAGAGAAAGGATGTAGAAGTTGCTCGTGCATACTTATTATTAATAAGTCAATGAGTAATAAATTACGATAAGTCAATAAATATAAAATAATTAAATTAATAACTAAGAACAAACCGTTACTGAAACCACATTGAAACTAGGTGCTTACCAGGCAAAACCTTGCCTAGGAGATCACCCGTTTGCCTAGGTTTGCCTGAAAACCTAGGTCGGTGCCTAGTTCCAACATCCAACGTGCCTAGCCTAGATGAGTACAGGGAAAATGTCAAAAAGTAAAATTAAATGATGTGGAATGAGTTTGAAACTCAGGTACTCGAAAGCAGTCAAAACAACACACCACTATCTAAGGCTGGAACGTAAAGATACTTTACGATACAAAGGGATCATTGTACATAAATATATCATCGCCTATATTGATAGTTCCTCCAAATTACACCAAGATATTGCTAATTCAAAGAAAACCATAAGAGCTCAAGCATTTAAGTGAAGAATTTAAAGCCAACTAGCAAAGAAATCAAGCTAAATGAAGTGGTAGAGAAGGGGAGTATCCAAAAAAATGTTCGCGAAAACTTTACACGTAGAACTAACGACGAGATGAAAAGGAAACTACACTTTGACTGAAATGGTTAGGCCATCACATTCTACCAAAAAGCTTCGACTAAGAAGTTAACATTACACAAGATTTTTAAAGAGTAAATAAATGAGCAAACTTATTTAGACCTGAGTACATGGAATGTAACTTTAGCATAAACAACAGTAGAAGTGAAGCAATGGTAAGAATTGAAAATCAAGCAACTCCTAAAAGCAATCAATTTCGTTATCCAAGATCAATTATCAATAAAGAGGGTAATATTGATGAGGATGTTGCTCATAGAATTAGAATTAGATGGCTTAAGTGAAGAAGCACTTCTAGAGTGTTATGCGATTGACGTGTTCGACTCAAATTAAAAGAAAATTTTTATAGGACAGCCATTAGGCCGGCTCAGATGTATGGATCAGAATGTTGGGCAACAATGAAGCAACATATGCATAGGATGAATGGATGTGTGGGAATACTAGGAAAGATAAAGTGAGGAATGAACATATCTAAGGTAGTTTGGGTGTGGCTCAATTAGGAGATAAGATAAAAGAAAGTAGGTTTAGATTGTTGAGCATGTAAAGCGAAGACCCAAGGAAGCAGCTGTGAGAAGGTGTGAAGAGAAATTATTGAAGGTTCTAAGAGGGGGAGAGGGCGACCAAAAAGAACCTAAATTGAGTTGATCAAAAAGGATTTGCATACTCGTAACTTGACTGAAGATATGGTTTTTGACAAATTGGGATGGAGGAACGGGATTCTTCTCGCCGGCTCCAACTAGTTGGGATAAGGCACATGATGATGATGATTACTTATTTCAACAACCAACTAAATAATGACATGTAAAAAGCAACAACCCATTTTGGATGAAATCCTCCAATTTTCATTGTCATATTCCAATTGATCTATTCTTAAAACTTTTAAACCCTATGACTTGAGTTGAAATCAAGTATCGTTGTCTTAGGTACGTGTTCAATAGGAAAAAAAAAACACCTTTGAAAAAGACAGTGTATATTTTGGGGATATTCGCAGCTGCACACATTCATCTCCAAGTTGACCTGCAAAGCTGTTCTTGGAGGAATTCCATAATACTCAACTTTTTAGCAAGGAATATCACCAAATTAAATAAATAAAAATGGTATGTTTTATACAAATATACAAATAATTGTATAGAACTTCACAAGATTTAGTTAAATATTTGGAATAAACAACAATAAATAGACAACAAACCACCTTATCCCATGTAGTTGGGGTTGGCCACAGGGATCCTATTCTACCATCCAAATCAGTCAAAAACCATATCATCAATTAGGTTACATGCCTTCAATAATTTTTTACCCACTCCATCTAGGTCCTTTTCTTGAATAGATGGTTTAAGCAAGCCGAAATAAATAAGAGTGATCAATGTTTAAATTACCAAAATAAAAAAATGAAAAAAGAAGTAAATTAATTATCAAAATGATATTGTTGTCAAATTTTGTTCAAAATTCATTTTGCTCATTCAAGGAATTGAGAATTTGATTTGGTGAAACAATTTTTCCATTTTGTATCAAGTAGCTTAAAATTATTAAGCTTAATGGTAACACATAAAAAATAGGGTAAATGACATTTACCTCCCTTGAGGTATGTGCAAATTGCAGTAACCTCCCTTCACCTATCGAAAATAACAGTTTGCCCCTCGTAGAAGTTGTCCGTTAAGTACCATTAAGTTTTTTTATTTTTTTACTTAAATACCCTCAACCATTAGTCAGCATATTTAGTTATTTAACAGAAGATAATACTATGACGAAAATACCCTTTGAGGATTTTGCTAAAAGGAAAAAAGGGTTTTAGTGTTGGGACTAAAAATACGTCATAGTTCTCTATTCCGTGAGCACCGGCGTGACATAACGGCATCTCCGACGGATCAAATAATCCATACCCAACATTGAGAGATTTGGATTTTGTTTCGCAATTACTGTTTCATTGAGGAAATATTCTTCTTTGTGGTTCAGATTGTTCAACATATTTATCAGTATTTTGCAGACTACTGTACCATGTGAAATGGCAGCCATTGAACTCTAAATATTTTAATTTCTTTTAGGCCTGAAAAATGTAGAAGAAGGGCAGCTGAAGAAGAAAATGAGAAGAGAGGGATAAAATGCCTTTGCAACCATTCCCATGCAAAACCCTAACCTTAAAAGAAGACAAAAAGATGAAGAGGAGTTCAAGCTATATACGATATTAAGGTGTTCGGTATTTCCTTCAACTTTTCTTAGGAAAGGACAGTCAATACCCAAACCTGTTACACCCTAACAAGGTGGTGAAATGATGCTTATGCTGCTTATCAGGAGATGACTTTATTCTCTACCATAAATAAGATTAATGCTTATGGTGGTTTTGCTTGTGTCACAACTTTGGGTATAAATCTGACTAATGAAACTCCCTAGCCTGTTTATATGAGAACATATTCAATCCCTGTTTCTGAAGGGAGATTCCTAAAGCATATACCATTGATATATTTGTACCCAATGTGTTAGACAGCTACTCAAAGTGCGGTGCACGTGGAGTTGCTGCTGCAAAGAAGTTGTTCAAGTCAATGAGAGGACGTGATGCTGTTTCTTGGAATTCGATGATTGCTGGGGTTGTAAGCTCTGGTGAGTTGGGAGAAACTTTCCATCTGTTTGATGAAATGCCTATGACAGACACTGTTAGTTGGAATACAATTTTGGATGGGTATGCCAAGGCTGGAGAGATGAATGAAGTGTTTGAATTGTTTAAGAAGATGCCTAAAAGGAACATTATATCTTGGTTGATGATGATCTGAGTTATAGCAAAGCAAGGAAAATGGATATAGCGAGGTTATTGTTTGATAAGAGATGCTTGCTAAGAACTTGGTTCCTTGGACTATTATGATATCGGGTTATGCTGAAAAGGAACTTGCCAAAGAGGAAGGTGGTTGCAAGAAGAGTAAGCTGGAGAATATGAAGGTTGTGGTGAACTGTTTTTCTCCTTAAGTCAAATAAAGGTTAAAATGAGGGGTATAATTGGTAGTTAAGATAAATTTTTAAAGA
This sequence comes from Pachysandra terminalis, assembly GCA_031762675.1. Taxonomy (NCBI): domain Eukaryota; kingdom Viridiplantae; phylum Streptophyta; class Magnoliopsida; order Buxales; family Buxaceae; genus Pachysandra; species Pachysandra terminalis. The sequence continues at coordinate 8,148 of JAUPMG010034931.1, read as the reverse complement.
TATAATTGTCCTTTTAATTTCTATAACTTAAAGAAGGGTAGTTTCGTCCTTCAATTAGCTGACTTCAGCAATTTCTATCCAACTTTTAGACGGATAGTTAACGGAAGGGAGGTGAGAGTGACCTCCCTCCAAACCTAAAGGGATGAAATTGTTATTTTCGATAGGTAAAGGGAGGTCACTGCAATTTGCGCATATCTCAGGGGAGGTAACTGTAATTTGCCAAAACAATTCTAATGTCGATGATAAACTTTACGTCAGATGCTTTGTTTGCACATAAATTAGACCAGTCACATGGTAATGATACATATGGTTATTATTTTATGGTTGCCTGATTCAAAAGTTGTTGATGTTAATGGAAGCACATAAAAAAATAACAATGTTGATGAAAAAATTTATGTTAGATGCTTTGTTTGCACATAAATTAAACCAGTAACGTGATAATGATACATATTGTTATTATTTTATGGTTAAAAGGACAAAAGTGTAGTGTTCTATAATAAACTTTAGAAGACTTCGAGATGAGTATATTGATACATAGATTCTAAGTACATCGTTTTATTTATTTTTACAAGTTCTTACAAAATAAGAATGAATCATAATATTTAAGATCAACCAACTCTGTTAGGTTTTATGATTCCACTAGGATTTAACAACTACGACGGATACACATGTGCACATGCCACAGGCATATACGTGTTATATACATAGGTTAGCAAATTTGACGACAGCTCTATTTAGGACAAACAAGGTTCAATAAAAAAAATGAGTTTAATATTGCTATTGAATTTATTCACAAGTATTTAAAGAATCTATGCCTTGTCTTACAAGTTTATTTTCATTTTTTGCATCATTCCATTATATGCCCCATAGAGCAGGAATGAATTTAACGGCTATTGATAAAAAAATAAAAAATAAAGATGATTTATTTTGACTAATAATGTCATTCCCAGATAGCTCACAACTCTTGGGATAAAGGATACTATGAGCTAAATTCCCATTTTTTTTCAATGAAAATGCTTGAGGATAAGCGGTTAACAACTAAAAGTTGGAATCGCTACTCAAAAAAAAAAACAAATGACAACTGATCACTCAATAGAATTGCATATTCAAAGAACCATTTAACAAAAGAAAACAATAAATCAAATGGTTCCATATGCTTCCTGCTATAAAGCACTGCAAAGTTGTAGCCTCAGACATTATGTCTTCACATAATAGACACATGCAAGCTTTAGAATAGGAGGGGAGAGGAGGGTCACTACATCACCAACTATCTAACCAATTTTGGCCTTGAAATAATGCTTAAATGCTTCGTGATGAAAGTTATCAACAGAGGAAAACGCAATCCATATAGCAGATTCTTGAGCAATAAAAAGATCCACAGATCTTTAAAAGACCAGCCCTTACTGCACAGGCTATAATATATCATGGATATAACACTTCTGAATAGGCAGGAATGAAGTCCGATAAAACCATGGCAAATTCAATCTAGAATTCAACTAAACACAACAGTCATCCCTGGCTGATAAACAAAAGCAGCATACCAGATATAGATAATACCCTCTATAAGAAAGGGAATTCAAACATTTGCAAACTTAATTCTAACATGCCCCAATAGGAACAGGAGTTCCACAGCCCTGAAACAGGGACTGGAAAATCCACATATACTGATAAGAAAGAAGAGTAATCCCATCATTTCCTGTTCGTAGCTCAACCGAAGTTGAGCTAACAGACCAACCCTGATGGCCTCCACATTCAAACAAAAGAGTAGAGTTCAGATACCTTTACCAGTTAGTACATATATGAATATGCCTTAAAGATCGTTAAAAACAAACGGAGAAGAGAAGTATAAATGCAGCGCAATCAAACAGATCAAAACCTATAATTCTCGATCCTTATCAAGAATTGCACATTCAACTCGAAATCAAGACCGAAGAAAAGAACACAATCCAAAGATTAAAGTATTGTTGAATTAATCAATCAAAGCTAAATGCAACACTTCTCATCATCAAAGAAATACTCCAAGAATTCCTAGAGAAACATTGATAAATGTAAAGAAAGACAGAAAATGAGTAACTAAAGAGAGGATAAATCAGTACTAACCGACATCGAAACTATTTTATTAAAGATCAGAGAACGACGGCAGAAACTCAAACGAAAAGGAATCACCGGGGACGGAAATTGGTCGGGACTTCGACGGGAAAATCAAAGCAGCGCCAGGGAACCACAGGTTTTCTTGTGGTAGAAATATCTTATTACTTCTCAAGGACGGAAAGATACCAGATCGTGGGAGAGGGAGCGGGAAATTTATAGGGAGGAGAGTTAAGGGGACGGACGCGAAGGATGTGGGTCAGATCCCTCACCGGGAGTTCATATCACGTGACGTTGTGAGGACGGCGAAGCTCCGTTGACGTCAGATTCCGGTAGCGGGACGGTTACGGAGGCGTTGACGTGTAATGACGTCAGTCCCCGTCACGCGGTTTGATTTTCGTGAAGAGGAGATTCCGTCCAAGAAAGCTCCGAAGTTACCAAATAAGCTTTGGTCATGGAAACTTTGACTAAGATTGTCCCTTGAATCACCAAATTATATCTGATCGAAGACAAAGGGAGGTGATTTCAACACAACCCAAGAATTATAACGGGACACAGGTTTTTTTGCTTCTGTTTTTTTTTTTTGTGATGGGACCATTTTTGTCACGTGGAATTATACACGTATATAGAGATTTGGAGAAAAAAAAATAACTAAAATTTTCTCTTTTCGGATCAAAACGTTTCCTTCCAAAAGATACAGATTTTGAAAAAAAATAAAATAAAACTGGAGAGCACTATCCAACATTCAAACCTAACTCATAATACATTTTGTCTTTTCTTTACGGCGAATCAGGTCGAACTTTATGAGAACTTATCGGAAAATCATCGAAAGTCATTGGAATTTGATTTTTCTTTTCTTTATGTATTTAATTTTAACCAAATACTTGAAATGAAATACTTATCATTTCTTTTTTTTTCTTTTTTACTTTTATTTTCTTTCTTCTTGAAGGTTGTCGACGAATCGGATCACGTACCTCGATGCACATAAAATTGGGTATGTAGCAGAATATCTCTATTGAATCGGAAAACATCCAATTTTTGTATGTTCTATTACTAGAACCACACACAGTATTGTCCACACTCAATCGACCAGATCTCAAGTATGAAAATCAGCAACCAAACCATATCTCAATAGAGGAAGAAGAGATGAAGATAGAGAAAGAGAGAGGGAGATTCTCTAGGTTACGGAGCTCACGTATGATGCATACATTGGGAGGAGGGAGAGTCTCCTAGATATAGGAGACTCAACTCAACTCAACTCAACTCAACTCTAACTAAGACTCTATCTCCTAACTAATAAGAGAGTCTCCGACACTTAGAACAAGTATAGACGTCAAATGTAAGTGGGGACCTGAGTCGGCCCAACCTAGCATTCCAACTGGGTCGACCCAACACAAATATCCAACATCTCTCACTTGTACATAGTGAGCACGAAGTGTACTTCTCTCTCATATACATCAAACCTTCCTATCATAATCATACAGGTAGTTGAGCGTGTGACCGACGAGCACAAAGTAACAGGCGAGCGACTCCATATCAAGTTCTATAAAAACTGACAAGAAGATGCACTCTCAAAAGTCTTGCCTATGCCCCAGACCATTTGGCCACATCGGATTGAGTATTTCTAAGCTCTCATGAGATATATACTCAACCACATGATCCATAACAATGTGCTCATTTAAAATAATTCATAGAGCTTGCATATATATCTTATCAGATACATATAAGTAAAAATATGAAACGTCAAAGATAATTTTTTTAAACCATGAGCACATTTCTCTATGAATCGTATCTCTTTAAATGTGATGTCAAATAGTCTTCCCTAAGCTTAATGCCATTTAGCTTTGACCTAACTATTTTCCCAGTCAAACCCCCTTTAAACCATATGATGCATGACCATAAGAAAGTATGTTAGAGTAACCATCATCAGATCTAACTTTACGTCATAATCAAAGGTAAATAAGGGTATAGGTTGATCCTCACAAGGATCATTCTGATCTCACACAGCAAGAAAATAGAGATCAATCTACTTGCTCTCAAAGGTAAAGTCGCTAATAGCACATGTGATAAGTAGCACATGCTACGGTGGAGTTCTAGCCTCAGCCAAGAGTATGTCAACCTTCAACATCATACAGATCTGAGTCTAATCGCAATCCATGTGTCTAACCTGAGCTCCTTAATCCAAGTCACAACTCTCAAGCACCTTGATTAAGGTCTCACACCTGACTTCATTGAGTAAAGTTCGATTCCCTAAGGAATCTAATTATGGCTTCCCAGGGCGACATGATACAACTCATAAAGTCCTCTAAATGCCCCCGATGGCACAAGTCCTCTTAATGCCTCATCCTGCTTGCAATGCATGTGTTAGGACTGGTCGTTATGTGAGAAACTGACCACTAGCCTGGTAAGATATTGTATTCATATCCGCATTAGGGCTATAAAACTAACCGAACCGAGCCGAGCAGAGCTCTGCTTAGCTCGGCTCGAGCTCATAAAGTTTGGATCAGTCTCGCGCTCGGCTCAAGCTCGGAAAAAAATTGCAGACTCAGGCTTACTAATTTTTTAAGGCTCCAGCTCGGCTCGGCTCGGCTCATAAAAGCTTGGCTCGTGGAAGCTCAGCTCGTGTTTACACAAATCATTAAATTTGTATTTAAATCAAATACCAATAACTAAGAATTTGACTTAAAACTCGGCTCATGTTTACACGAGTCATTAATTTTGTACTTAAATCAAATACCTAACTAAGTATTTCACTTAAACACGGTTCGTGTTTACACAAGTCATTAAATTTGTATTTAAATCAAATACCAATAACTAAGTATTTGACTTAAACGCGGCTGGTGTTTACACGAGTCATTAATTTTGTATTTAATGATTAATATGTATACATATACATATATTACTTATGATACGTAAATTTATATATCATATATGACCGAGTTGAGCCTACCCAAGCTTGGCTCGAGCTCGTTAAAATAAAGAGCTTGTTTTTGGGCTCAGGCTCGGCTCGCAATCCTAAATATTGAGCTCAAGCTCGGCTCATACGAGTTGTACTCTAGCCCGTGTCGAGCTAGCTCGGCTCGTTAACAGCCATAATTCTCATAATATGGAGATAATGTGTGTTAAGTGTGCATGTAATACACAATCTCATGTCTCGTGAAAAGATAAACTCTATTAAATTCTCACGCATAAAATATAATGTAACATGAGATGTTTACATGACAAATATAAATAAAAATTATACAACCTAACACAAATCACAATCTACATAATCTCATATCTTTGACATGAACCTTAAAAGCTTGTTTAGCTATTAGTTTAGCCATGGGATCATCTGTCATTTGCTGAGTATGGATATGTGTAAGGGACACATCTTCATGTGCAACTATGTCTCTAATGTAATGATAGCGAATATCAATGTGCTTCATCCCACCATTGTGTTTCGGGTCTTTGGCGTAAGACAACGCTACCATGCTATCACTAGATGGTGATCGGTCCTACACCTGCTCAAAAGACTCCAAGATGCTATAAGAATCACCTCAACCATACGACCCCCTGGACGGCAGCACAACAAGCCATGTACTCTGACTCCATGGTGAACAATGAGATGTAGACTTGGTTCTTGCTACTCCAAGTAATAGTCCCACCACCTAGCAAGAATGTGTATCCTAACGTTGACTATCGACCATCTACATCACATGCCCAGTCCGCATCGCTATATCCTTGTAGCTGCAAATTTGCTCCCTAGAAGCAAAGCATGTAATATGTCCACGTAAGTATCGAAGAATACGTTTTACTACCTTCCAGTGAGTCTACCTTGGGTTACTCTGATAGTGGTTGATTAAGCCAACCACGAAACTAATATCAGGTCTTGTACACATCATAGCATACATCAGCTACCTATAACACTAGCATAGGGAACACGAGCCATATGTTCCTTCTGTTCATCTGTCTCTGGACAAAGACCAAGATGTAGTGAAGAACCCTTCTCTACAGGAGTGTCAATGGGTTTGGCATCGTGCATTCTGAAACGCTCAAGTACCTTCCTTATGTAACTCTCCTAAGATAAACAAAGAAGCCTCTTAGCGCAATTCCTGTGAATCTTAACACCAAGCATGTAATTTTTCTCACCCATATCCTTCATCTTAAAACTGAAGGAAACCACTCTTTAGTGGCGAGAATCATCTCTCTATCATTCCTTTCTATCAATATGTCATCAACATACAGTGACAAGATAAGAAAGCTCTTACCATGGTGTCAAACATACACACAGTGGTCTTCCTCGATCATCGTAAAGCCAAACTCTATAATGGCTCGATGGAATTGAAGATACCACTGCCTGGATGATTGTTTCAGGTCATACAAAGAGCGTTTGAATCTGCAAACTCTGTACTCATGCCCCTCGACCACGAAACCCCCTAGTTGATTCATATATATCTCCTCATTCAGTTCTGCACTAATAAACGCAATTTTGACATCCATCTGGTAGATTTCCAAATCTAAATGTGCGACAATAGCTAGAAAAATTCAAATGAAGGAGAATCTCACTGCTGGTGAGAACATCTCATTATAGTCAACACTCTCTCTGGGTGTAAGCCTTCGCCACAAGACCAGCCTTGTATCTCTCTACACTTCCATCTATCTTGCTCTTGATCTTTAGAACCCACTTGTTTTCACTGGTCTTACGTCTAAGGGGAAGATCAACAAGTTCCTAGACTTGGCTCTTCTCCATGGAAGTCATTTCATCTTGCATCGTAGTGATCTACTTCTATGAAACAGATGATGATAAAGCCTCGCAGTATGAACCGGGATCACCATCATCGAGCGTGACAGTCATGAAAGACCCATCCTCAATAGTAAAACGACAATGAGGAATCTTTCCACGATTACTTTTACGTATCGGATTGTTAGAATCTGTGTCCTCTGGGACACTCCCATTTAGGCGGTAATTCACCCCCACTATCCAACTTCTATAGAATCCATAGGATCCTATTGGGAGCCGACGTTCTCATTGCTGTTTGGATATGGGGTGATCTTTGTTGATCCCAACTCTGGCTCATTCATCTCGAAGAGCTCTAGATTCATCCTTGATCTCTCCTTGCTTGGAAAATCATCCTCAATGAAATCCACATCACGTGTCTCAATTTGTGTTAGACCCCCTTCGGTTTGTTCACGGACAAAGACCTAGCCTTTAGAATGCTCTGAGTATCTAGCAAAGATGCACTTAAGGGCTCTTTTGTCTAGTTTCCCTCTCTAGTGGGAAGGTACATGAACATAACCGGTTGACCCCCGTGACCACATATGAGTTAGGTCAGGTGCTCTGCTTGTCAACAATTGGTATGGTGTGCAAGGAACTGACTTCTTAGGAACACTATTCAAGATGTAGGCCGCAGTCAGCAGTGCTTCTCCACAAAAACTAATGGGTAGGGACTCATGTGCCATCATCCACCTCATCATGTCTAACAAAGTACAGTTCCTTCTCTCTGCAACACTATCTTGTTGAGGTATGCCTATGGTCGACAATTGCTTTCGGATTCTCTTTTCTTTACATAACTCTAGAAACATATTAGATAAATACTCGCGTCCTCCATTGATATGAAGACACTTCATGTGTTGATCCAATTGGTTCTCGACTTCTGCCACAAAACATCTTAAGTAATCTAATGCTTCCTACTTATGGGAAATCAAGTACACATAACCGTATCATGTGTAATCATCGATGAATGTGATGAACTATGACTCTCTGTGGCGGGTCCTAACATTGATTGGTTCACATATGTCAGAATGAACTACCTCTAAAGGAACGTTTGCTCTCACTGCCTTACAAAATGGTTTCCTACATGATGTATCGGCTAAACAATACACATAAACGGGTAATTGACCCTTGGCAAGCGACCCTAAGAGACCACCTATAGCCAATCAGTTCATCCTCTCTATGCCTGTGTGGCCTAGTCCAGCATGCTAATATTATCATCATGATGGGAAGTCAAATTAGAAACCAAATTTGCATCACTTGAATTATCAATATCAAGTTTAAACAGACCATCGGAAATAAATCCC
>JAUPMG010034920.1:0-14512 GCA_031762675.1 Pachysandra terminalis | reverse complement strand
GAGTAGTCACCGGGGATTATTACATAATTTTCTGATTAACTGGGTTTTGGTCTCAAGGGTTGGCTCTGCTCGTTCTTTGCTCATCGAGAATCTGGTCGGCGCCAAATCAAGGGGCCCAAAAATCTTACTGTTACTCTCGGCTCATCCACAGCACATCGAGCAAGGCATCGGTGTGAAAGCCAAGGGCATAAATATCAAAAGAAGAGGCTTGGCGCATGCTTGGCTCATCGAGTACTCGCCGACTCCTCTCTTCGGATGGTTCAGCATTTGCTTGGCTCGCTGAGTACTCGCCCAACTGCAGTTTCTGGGCAGTTTTTCCAGAATTATGTTCTATTTATAATCCTCATCAAATTTATTTCTTAATATTAAATTTCGAACAAAACCCAATTAAAATACTTAAGAAAACATAAGTAAGCAAATAGTTATTAAATCACTTTGAAAATCTTTGAAAACTAAATAATTTTGGAAACTTACTTCCGATAATTGAAAAAAAAAATTTAAACTCTACATAAATCATAAAACATGCTTAATCCGAATACTTACAGTGCTGTTGTTGAGTCAGAGTAGATGATCCAGACCAGGCCTCTTATTTATACTAATTCAACAACTTCCTACTCCTATTACTATTAGTCTTTGTGTGTTAATATTTTCCTTTCATTGGGATGTCTTTGATTATAAGCCATTATATGAATTTCCACCTCTCCTAGTTCAACTATGTTTCTATTATTTAAATATTTAAATCCTAGCAAGTTTCTAACTCCTTTGGAAGCTTCTATTAATGTTTTAAATCTCAACCATTGATTGGGATGTCTTATGTCCTGCAAGATTCTAACCACACATTATAACTTAAAGAGTTACGATTGTGTGTGAAGCACTTAGCTTCCTACAGTGCTACCCACCAATCTCAAACAGTCAAAGTCACATAATATGGCTACTTATAAAAATTTCAATTTAACCCCTAATTTTATAGTAATTACACTTACGTCCTAATTTAATTTGGGTTATTACACTCTACCCTCCATAAGACAATTTCGTCTTCGAAATTCGATTATCCCAATTTAGAAAAGTTCGAGATACCTACCTTGAATAAAATTTTGTAAAGTTTAACTCTTGCTGAATTCAAACAGTACCTTCAATCCCTTCAACCCTTTGTGGTTCTATGGTGTAGAGTTTTCCTTGTTGAGCTTGTTGTTGTTGTATCGGTTTCTGATGCTGTTGGTAGTATAGTTTAGGTACAAGTTGATGCTGCTCCCGGGAAGTGGTTTGCTAAGGGTTCCTTTGAAACCAGCATTCTCTTGGACGATGTCCCATCCTTCCACAATTGATGAACTTTGGGCGTGTGTTTCCGGAATGTTGAGTTTCTTATGTCTTTTTCTTTTTCTGTAATTCAACTTGGTACTCCCTCTTCAGATATTGAATCTTATGAGATTCTTGTATATCCTTTTCCACCTTATAAGCGCAATCTACTACTTCATGAAACTTTGTGAATTCTCGTACAGTTAATCTGCTGCTGATGCTGTGCCATAGTCCACTTTCGAACCTAAACGCCTTCTTTTCTTCTTCATCTATCGCATAAGTGGGAAATTGTGATAACTCTACGAATTTTGCTGTATACTTTGGTACAGTCATGGATCTTTGCTCCAGCTTCATAAATTCCAACTCCTTTTCCTTTCTAATGATTTTAGGAAAATACTCCAAATAAAATCTCACCTTGAACTCGGTCCAAGTTTGAATTGGTGCTATCGTCAAGAAGGGTTTCCACCACCTTCTTGCTTCTCCTTCTCACCTGAACACAACAAATCGCACCATCTCCTTACCATCCACTACCATAACTTCAAAGATGTTCTCCAAAGAATCTATCCATTCTTGTGCTACCATTGGATCGGTTGTTCTCTTGAAGACAGTTGGTCCAAGCTTGTTAAACTTCTCAATGCTACGAGTGTTCCGATGCGCTTTAGATTGTTGTGGCATTGATTGTGATTGTTGCATCATTGCAGCCATCTCCTCCAAGGCTTGGTAAACTCCAGCAAGTTGGCGATCTTTATCATTACCTCCACTTGAACTAATACCCACGTTATTTCTTCTTCGACAAGACAATGTAATCAACTAAGTACCTTAAGAAACAAAAGGAAACATCCAACTCATTATGAAATATTATCCTACTTATTAGTATTTCAAAAAGCACACAGAAAACTTTTAAGACATCAGCAATCAAAAACTTATAGGATCTGATTTAAAAACATAAAAGTTAGGCTCTGATACCACTTTTGTCACGAACCAAACTTAAAGATTTCATTGGAATCCCCAAATCTAGTTTGTAACTCTTACCCCATATCTAGATGGGAGTTGATAAATGATATGTAGCAAATACCATTTAAATAAGAAGAATATTATATAAAATTTAAGTATAGAAAAGGAATATTAATAAAATTGTATCCATCACATAACATCCTTCAAAAAAAGAAAACAGCAGAAAGTAAAATAAACTAGTCTCATGCTTTAAATCAAATCCTATTAACTAACCTATCTAATAAAGTGTTGAAATTACATTGAAAAAACCCCTATAACAAAAACTAAGAAAATCATTGAATAAAACACTAATTTTGATTAAAGTTTTCGTAGCACTGTTGATCTCCACTTTGGTCCTCATGTCTTTGTGTCCATCAACTATAGGTCCTGAAATATGTTGTGCTCGAAAGCGTCCGCTACACTTAGCTCAGTAAATAAACGAATTGAACATGGATTATAACTTGATGCAGGGCCAAGGCTCACCCTTCAATAATAGTCAGTATAAACAGTAGTGAATAATTTATGAGATATGTATCAACATATAAGTATAACATGTTGAACAGATAAGTATGTATAAGATATGTGTAATGTAATTGTTGATTCACTTATTAGTGCATGCTGTGCACCTAACAAGTATGATCACCACATGTGACTTAAAACAATCTAATATGTATGATGTTGGCTGTATAGTATTCGTTTAGTGTATAATTCACACCCGATCTTAATCTTACTATCCAAGGATGCCACACAATGTGAACCTTCATCCCCCAATACATGGCTGAAATAGAAGATTATTCTATGTGCGCATCATAGTTTCTAGGAGCTTCGACCTAAAGGTCACAAGCGCCTCAGTTATTTCCGATCATAGGGACTTATCCCAAGGTCTCACAATGTGAACTTTCCTTTGTGAATCAAACATTACCCAATCTACTAACAGAATTACACTCTTGTGATTAGGATATTGGGCATCATAAATATGAACCTTCCCTTACCATTACATTTATATGAGTTGGATATTGGGCCTCACAATGTGAACCTTCCCTCACCATTGAAGTTATAAATTGAAAAGGTCTATTGGGATGTACGGTCCCTCAACACATGAAAATATTAGTCTCCTCACCTATCATGATTTCCAGATCATGATACTCTCATTATAGCCTTAAAAATCCAGAAGTATGGATTTACTTGCAAAGGGGTTTATTCTATAGACCAAATCCATGGTCTTAAGGCATATGAGGTGCAAGTGATAAAGTGCACGTTAACTAATCATGTAATAGTTTTGTACATTGTGAAATAAGTCTACCTAGCATGCTTGACATGTTAAAGTCATATAAAATCAATCATATCAAGATAACATATTCTAACTCATGTGAATATTTTTCCAAACAGGGTATAAGTAATTGAATCATGCATATTCATGCTTAAATAACATCAGAAATAGTCTAATAAGATCAAATTATACATTCTCACGAAAATATAATCAATTTAGAACAATTATGCAAGTTTCGGCGCGCCTAGAGGTCCCTGGTGTGTGTTTCGGCAGGTACTCGGCGCGTTGGTCGGCGCATCGAGTAGTCGCCGAGGATTATTTCATAATTTTCTGATTAACTGGGTTTTGGTCTTAAGGGTTGGCTCGGCTCATCGAGAATTCGGTCGGCGCCAAATCCAGGGGCCTAAAAATCTTATTGTTACACTCGGCGCGGCCACAGCACATCGAACAGGGCATTGGTGTGAAAGCTAGGGGCTTAAAAATCAAAAGAAGAGGCTCGACGCGTCCTTGGCTCATCGAGTACTCGCCAGTGCTCTCCCGGGCTGGTTCGCCCGACTACTCGTCAAACAGCAGTTTCTGGGCAGGTTTTCCAGAATTCTGTTCTAATTATAATCCTAATCAAATTTATTTCTCAAGTAACCTCTGTTAATATTAAATTCCGAACATAACCCAATTAAAATATTTAGAAAAACATAGGTAAATAATTAGTTGTTAAATCACTTTGAAAATCTTTGAAAACTAATATAATTTTGGAAACTTACTTCCTATAATTGAAAAACAAACTTTAAACTCTACTTAAATCATAAAACATGCTTAATTCGAATACTTACAGTGCTTTTGCTAAGTTAGAGCAAATAATTCAACTCTCTTCTTCTCCTTCTTCTCCTTCAAAGCTCCAAGCTTGGTGTGATTTCGAAATCCAAACCAATCCTCTTATTTATACTAATTAGACAACTTCCTACTCCTATTAGTATTAGTCTTTGTGTTTTAATCTTGTCCTTTCATTGAGATGTCTTTGATTATAAGCCATTAGATGAATTCCCAACTCTCCTAGTTCAACTATGTTTCTATTATTTTAATTTTAAATCCTAGCAAGTTTCTAACTCCTATGGAAGCTTCTATTAATGTATTAAATTTTAACCATTGATTGGGATGTCTTATATACTGCAAGATCTAAGCCATTGATTTATATTTTAAAATCTTAATTAAACTAGTCTTTAATTATCTATTTGAATCCTACTAAATTAAATACCAGCCCTTAGATTTAGATTGAAAGTTCCTACAAGATCCTAGCCATACATTATAACTTAAAGAGTTGTGATTGTGTGTGAAGCAGTTAGTTTCCTATAGTGCAGCCCACCAATTACAAACAGTCAAGTCAAATATGTAACTAATTTACTAAAATTTTTAAATTAATCCCTATAAAATTATAATTAGTTACACACTAACTCCTATGCTTATATTAATTATAGATTAGTCCTATAACTTGGTTGGGTTATTACACCGGTAGAGATAAGGATCAATCGAAGTCTAGTAGAGAAATCCTATATGTACAATATCTATTTTTATTCATGCAAATCAATATGGTTCACTTCATGCAATTCACCCAATATATACTATCACAGTCATATGTGTATTAAACATGCCATCATATTATATCTCGCATACTAGCATGAATATTACAGTCATCATATGAAATCACCATTCACATGGAAACCATACCATATCAAGTTATAACAGTCAATAGTTCACAATCCCTATAATCCCACTATGTTAAGGCTACCCACATGATCTCATCATGTTCAAGCAGATTCCACATGGTCTAACCAAACAAAACAGATACACATGTATGCACATGGTCCCACCATATGACACAACAACAAGATGACAGTAGTCACATAGTCTAGCTATATTTCACAACAAAACACTATATGGTCCCATCATGCTACGACCAATCAACATATAAACATGTACCACATGGTCCCACAATGCTATGACTAGATAACATATAATCAAACACTACATGGTCCCACCATGCTACGACAAATCAATACATAAACATATATCACATGATCCCACCATGCTACAGCCAAGTAACCACATAAACAATCACATAACACATACCACATGGTCCCACCATGCTACTTCCGAGTAACCACAAGGTCCTACCTTGTTACGACCATTAACCACATAAACATATATCACATACCTTCATATAACCAGTCTTTTAGGGACTTGCACCCACGGAGGAAGTCTCCTGTACCATTCCATAGGGACTTGCACCCACGACAGAAATTCACCCTTATCCACATAAGCACATACTACATATCATACACAGAGTCTCACTATGTACACAAGCAAACCATATATAACCATTCTTTTACGAATTTTCACCCAAAGAGGAAACCACCAGTACAAACCTTTTTTAGGGACTTTCATCCACGGTGGAAATACACCCTTATCCACAAGGTCCCACCTTGCTATGACCATTACGACCCAATCACAATCAAGAAGTCATATTGTATATGCATCACAGTCAACTCAAACACAAGTGCAATGCAATGCAAGGTATAATGGAAGCATGGAGTGAAATGAGATGCAATGCAATGTAGGGTGTAACCAGGCCTAGCCCAGTTACATGCTCATCCAAATCATGACCATACGACCCATCCTTTTAGGGACTTGCACCCACAGTAGAACCACCATTCCTATTCCTTAAGAGACTTGCACTCACGGTGGAATACACCAGTAAACTCACATTCTGTTTAGGGACTTGCACCCACGGTGGAAACTCAACTGTAATCAAACTCTTCCTTTAAGGGCTCCACCCATGGTGGAATACACCAGTACAAACCCTTCCTTTATGGACTTTCACCCACGATGGAATACACCCTTACAAGACCTCTCCTTTAGGGACTTTCACTCACGGTGGAATCACCCTTACTATGCCTTACCTTTAGAGACTTTCACCCATGGTGGAAGCTCACCCATCTATGTTCTTACCTTTAGGGACTTTCACCCATGGTAGAAGCTCACCTATCCACATTCACAATTTCAAGTCACTCAAACACAAACACAATCACAATCATGGATACTCATGGTACCCTTATCAAACATACAAGTCAATCATCAAGGTCAACACAAGTCAACATAAGTCAACCCAAGTCAAATCTAAGTCCACATTGGATGCTAAAAGTACCATTCAACCAATAAAGTCCCATGCGACCATTTCTAATCATATTGATCCTATCTTGAGGTCCTAAGACCATGTCCAAAACCTTTGAGTCGATATTTGTCGCACCCCCAATTCGAGATATGGGATCTCAAGAATTCCAAGGAACTGACCTTCGGACCCACCGCGTAGATACGGATAAACACCATAACATCAACCCTTACCTGGTTGAATCAGAGTCTCAACAGAATAATTACTTACAAACCACAAGATCACAGCAGTCACATAGTGTAATAACTTGAACAATTTACAAAAATATTAATAGAGGACCTTAGGGTAGGATGATAATTTGTCTAAATTGACAAGTTCAATTTTCACTTAATAAATGTAGTTTAGGACACTTATTGTCCTTAACCACACACTGAGAGACACGAGAAAAACTTAGATCAGTAATTGATTAGTTTAACTCAATAAATTTATAGGTAATGTTAATTTGATAGATTAAATTGATGATCAAATAGGAATAAAATAATATAGAAGCTTTGATCCTCCAATTAGTATATTTTTATATTCTATATCACGTGTTGATTCTTTACCTTGAATGGATCGCCGATCGGATCAGATCCGACCAAGCGATCAAACTTATTGTGAAATTTAAGTGTTGTTGTTATGTGTACTAGTGTAGCCTTATTGTGTTGGGAGAATGGCAAACATGTAAATTCTGGGTATTTAATGAGGTATATGGTTAGGATTAATTGTAGAATTTTTTATGGCTTAGATTTAAGGTAGTATGTTGTTTGTCTTTAGTGAATGATAGGTGTAGGGTTGGATTTGAAGTGGATAAGAATGAGTGGTCTAGATCTAAGTGGTTGGGTTAGTTGAGATTGAATGGTGAGGATGAGAGTGGGTGAGTTTAGATGAAAGGCTAAAATGAGTTGGTGACTGGAGGGTTGAGATGGGGTTAGAAAGAGATGGAAGGTTTGGATGATGCCACGTGTAAGGTTAGGTCAAAGGAGAGAAAAGAGGGTCTTAAGCCTCTTTCTCTCATTTTGAAGTTGGAGGCTAGGGTTTGGAGCATAGAGAAGAAGGAATGGAAAGAGAGGACTTGGAATGCATAAGGGTTTTCACATCTTCAAGCATAGGTAAGTGGATATCTTCATGAATCTACTAAGACATTCCTTAGGTTTCATGTTTTTCCTTACCTTCATGTTCAAAATATTAGACGTTAGTTAAATGTCCATGTTAGTGTGGCAAGTTGAGTAGATCTAGTAATTTAAGGAATGTTAAAAGTTTCCCTAGAATTGTGTAAGCAAATGAAGGGTAAACCCTTGAATTGTAGCCGGTTCGCGACATATGGCGAGCACTTAGGCGCCCTGAATGGTCGCCGAGCATGAACTTCTGTGTTGTAGGCGGACATCTCGATGCACTGAAGGGTCATCGAGCTTGAATGTCAGCCGAGAGGTCGCCGATGTAGCTTCGGGGCGCCGACTTGGGCGCTGAAAACATGTGCTCTGGAATTGTCGCTGAATCTCAGAGGGGTTTGCCGAGGAGGTCGCCGAGAAGAGTTTCGGTGCATCAAAGGGAACACCTAAAAGGTCGCCGAGGATATGTGTTCTGGATTCGTCGCCGAATCTCAGGTGAGTTCGCCGAGAGGGATCTCAGTGCGCCGAAGCATACGCTGAGATCTCGCCAAATCTGTAGAATGGACCAAATTAAGTTAAGAATGGTAGTATACTTATTTAGTATAGAATTAATGAATGCCATGCTTACGTATTAATTGATGTGTGAGTTTGTGTAGCAATTGTGATTGTAACATGATATTTAGATTATACAACATACATTGCTGAATTGTGGTGTTCCATGTCAATGTATAATAATATGCATGTTCTAACAAGATCCTATTGCACCTTGTACACAAGTTGGTAGGTAATTTTGTTTGTATGTCTTATGCACATGCCATGTTGTTTGTATAGTATTATTTTCGTAACTTTGATTAATAAAGTGAAATATATAAATGTGGAGAGTTGACTTGGAATAGTCAAATACTAGTAACGGTTCCCTCATGGTACAATAACCATGTAGTGAGGAAAGGTGAGAGGTGGAAAAAGATGGTCAATGCTAAATGAAAATGTTATACCTTGCACATTACACGAGAATGTTTTAAAAATGATTATGATGAATTGTGATGTATGCTTCATGTGGATTGTTGCGTTACACCTTGTACATTATTACTTGAATCCTTAGTTAGCGTGCACATCATCACATGCACAACATAAAATCTTGACCATGGATTTGGTCTATGAGTAACACCCTGTCTTTAATCCATATTTGGAGGATTAGTAAATGTTTCATGAGAATATGGTGACTTGGAACTCAACATAAGAGAGGAGACTTAGTTTAGGTGGTTGAGGGATTGATCACCCCAATAGATCAACAATTGTGTTCTCCCATGGTGCGAGATGCATCTTAGGCATAGATCCCAAGAGACATGAAGAAAGATGATAGGTGAGGGCACCTTATAGCGATAAGACCCAATATCTGAATCATGTGAGTGACTAAACTCTGACCAATGATCAGTAGTGCATGGTTCTTTGAGGTGGTTCTGTGTGAGACCTTGGGAATTGTCCCTATGATCGAAAAAAAGGTGAGGCGATTGTGTCCTCTAGGTCAAAAGCCCTTAGAACTATGTTGCATACATAGAATAATCTTTTATTCAGTCCATATATTGGGGGGTGGTTATTGTGTGTGCACCCTGGATAGTACGATTGAGATCATATGCTGGAACCATCATTAACTATCACTCAGCAGAAAGGATCTTATCTTTGGGTCTTGGCTTACCCAAAGGTGGATCGGTCTACTAATAACAGCATAGACCCATTGTAGATTAGAATGTCTGTATAGATCACAAGTGGTGATAGTTGTAAGGTAAGTGCATAGCATGCATTAATTAATTAAATGACCTCATGCATCTACTTCTGTTTGCTTGCTTGTTTGTGAACTATAAGTATTGTAAATTGCATGATTTATAGGATAGTCTTATATATTCCTGAAGATATCATACTTACTGGCTAGTGCAGCTCACGCTTTATAGCGACCACATTTCAGGTACGATAGACGAAGACCGAGCCGAAGACTTGGATGAAGAACTGAACGAGAATTTCACCTAATAATGAAATGTAATAGCCATTAGTAGTTTTAATTTAAATTCTCTATTGTATACCGTTTATTTAGTTTTCGTCAAATCAGGAAATTGTAATACGACTATTTACCTTCAGCTGTCATTGTATGGATTTAAATGTAAATTTAGCTTACGAATTCTCTTTAAGGAAATTCTAATACATAGTTATTAGTTCATGCGAGTTTGATAATTTATTTCCTATAGATGTAAGCTTCTTAGGAATTTTGTTTAAAGCATATACTTAAACCATTATTAGGAATTGATTTGAAAATATTAGACTAGTTATATTCCGCTACATATACTATAAGTAAACATAAGGGATGTTAATTAAGACCTTTAATATTTTATAATTTGAGTCTTAATTAATATCCATTACATAGTTAGCTCGACTTGGCTAAATATCGCCTTGCCACTCCCACTTTTTTGGAGTGAAGGTCGCGAATCCAAATTTTGGGATCTCCAATGAGGTTTCCGGTTTGGGTCATAACACATAGTCTAACTATGTTCCACCACAAGCACCACATGGTCCCACCAGGCTACGGACAATCTACATACAAACATATACCACATGGTTCCACCATGTTACAACCACATAACCATAAAAACACGTATAACATATCTAGCACATAACCATTCCTTTAGAGACTTGCATCCACATAGGAAGTGTCATGTACCATTCCTTTAGGGACTTACACCCATGGTGGAAACACACCCTTCTGCACATAAGTAAACACATATCAATACATAGTCTCACTATGATTACAAGTAACACATATCACCATTCTTTTAGGGACTTTCACCCACGGGGGAAGTTACCTATACAATCATTTCCTTTAGGGAATTTCACCCATGGTGGAAACGCACCTGTAACCACAAGGTCCCACCTTTCTAAGACCAATGCGAACCAATCACAATCATTCACAATCAAGAAGTCACAATGTACATACAATGCGGTGCAATGCAAGCATGGGGTGAAATGAGATGAAATGCAATGCAGGGTGTCACTAGGTCTCGCCTAGTCACATGCTCATTCCAACTTACGACCATACGACTCATGCTTTTAGGGACTTGCACACACGGTAGAAACCCCATTCCTATTCCTTAAGATACTTTCACTCACGATGGAATACACCAGTAACACGCTATACTTTTAGGGACTTTCACCCACGGAGGAAGCCACTTGTCCATTCCTTTAGGAACTTGCACCAATGGTAGAAACACACCTGTATCAGTAACCCATTCTTTTAGGGACTTGCACCCACGAAGGAAAACCACCATTCCTATTCCTTAAGAGACTTGCAATCACGGTGGAATACACCAGTTTACTCACATTCCGTTTAGGGACTTGCACCCACGGTGGAAGCACACCTGTAACCAAACCTTCCTTTAGGGACTCTCACCCACGGTGGAATAAACCTATACCAAATCCTTCCTTTAGGGACTTTCACCCACGGTGGAATACACCTGTACCATGCATTACCTGTAGGGACTTTTACCCACAGTGGAAGCTCATCTATCCACGTTCTTACCTTTAGGGACTTTCACCCATGGTGGAAGCTCACCTATCCACAACACAATTTAATTCATTCAAAACACAAACACAATCACAGTATTGGTTACTCACAGTACCCTCAATCAGTCATGCACATTCAAATCAACATCATCAAATGCACATCTAAGTTACACTGAAGTCAACCCAAGTCATCCTAGGTCAACCTTGGATGTTAGAAGTACTAATCATCCAATCTAGTCCTACATGACCAACTCTAACCATACTAATCTTATATTGGGTTCCTAAGACCATGTCCAAATCCTTTGAGTTGATAACACCTCATGTACCAATCCAGTCAGTCTGACAATCCTTAGTTTTGGACCTTCACCCACACTTTCTATGATTCGTGCAATTCTAGACCATTTGCACACGAACCATCCATACAGACATGCGTACAACTCAATGGGGATCCTCCCCGTAAAATTTGGAGTCATTTGGACTTCGGTAGCTACCGAGTCTCTTATAGAGGGTTTCGGTAGCTCAGCTGCCAAAGCTCGATAGCTGGTCCAAAGAGCATTCACTTTTTAACATTTTCAGTAGCTGCCGACTATCCTACCGAGAGGTTCGGTAGCACTGCTGCCGAGGCTTGGTAGCATGTCCCGAGAGCAAACACTTTTTGCTGTTTTCGGTAGCGACTCGGTAGCTGCCGAGACTGCTACCGAACGCAAAAACTCAGCAATTTTTCTGGGTTTCTTCTAGGGCTTTGTGCCTCTAATCAAACCTAGTATTTTCTAAGGTTTTAGCAATCAAAAGCACGTCTCCAAAACCTACTCAAGTAATCAAAACAACACATAAATCTATACTATTTCCATGGATCTAAACAAGTAAATAACATATAATTAATCATAGATTTGAACACATAAATGTGGTTCATAAGAACTTATAAAAATACATGAAACATAGCAACACAGGTAACATGGAGATCAAACAACATGACTATATTCCTTCTAGTCTATATAGATCCTAGATATAATCATGTTAAACATACCAGAACATACAACCTCCTGTAACTATAGCATTGAGATCATCCATAAAATCAAATACCGTAGAAACATAGGAATCCTTACCTCGTTTGTGTAGAGTTGATCTAGGTCGATTACAGCAACACAGATCACCCAGATCTTCCTTTCCTTCTTCGTCTTCTTGTTCTTCTTCCCAAAAACAGATTTCTGCAAAAATCCTTTTTACTCTTTCTCTCCCTTTCATTTGATCCTGTGAGACAGTTTCTCTCTCCTCCTTTGGTTGATACGTGAGTTAGTGGGAGAATCCATTATCTCCTAAAATTCAAATAATGTAGTAAATGTCTAAAATGTCCTTACCTTGTCTTATGGGCCTATTCGGCCAGCCTTCCAGTCCATTAGTTGTGTTGTGTTGG
This sequence comes from Pachysandra terminalis, assembly GCA_031762675.1. NCBI lineage: Eukaryota > Viridiplantae > Streptophyta > Magnoliopsida > Buxales > Buxaceae > Pachysandra > Pachysandra terminalis. The sequence goes on along the minus strand of JAUPMG010034920.1, from coordinate 1,676 downwards.
GTCCAAGCCCAATACACCTAATTCACAACATAACATAATTAATCACCAACTCTTCTTATTTACACATAGGTCCAATCCAGCTCTTTATAATTTCAGTTGAATCCTAAGGCTTTAATTAGGATTATCTATTATTTAATAATTAAATTAAATGATAGGATCAGGGTCACTACAATATCAACTCATATTCCATTCGAATTAGTCTGAATATCCCTAATATTTGACCTTCTCCTATACTTTTCATGATTCGACTAATTCTAGATCTTTTGCACACAAACCAACTATACAGGCATGTGCACAACTCAATGGAAAAACTCCCCATAAATTTTGAGCCTTGGTAGCTACTGAGACTCCTACCGAGAGGCTCGGTAGCAAGTCCAGAATGTATGACAATTTGGGAATTTTCGGTAGCTGCTCGGTAGCTGCCGAGACTACTACCGAATGACAATTTTAGCCAGTTTCTAGGTTTTCTTCTAGGACTTCATGCCTCTACTCAAACCTAGTATTTTCTAAGGTTTTAATAATCATAAATCAGTCTCTAAAGCCTACTCATATGATCCAAACATCAAACACATAAAACCTACTTTATTTCCATAGATCTAAACAAGTAAATAACAAATAATCAATCATAGATCTAAAAACATAAATATGATTCATAAGAACTAATAATAGCACATGAAACACAGCAATGCAAGTTAACATGTGAATCAAACAACATGGCAATATTCCTTCTAGTTTCTCTAGATATTAGATCTAACATGTTGTACATACAAGACATGCATTCCTTATATATCTACAGCATTGGAATGATCCATAAAATCAGTTACCATAAAAACGCAGGAATCCCTACCTCATTTTTCGGTGATCGATTCTCATCTTTCTTTTTAGCTTGTCTAGTCCTTTTCTTCCTACAGAACGTTCTTCTCTTCCTTTCTTCTATCTCTTCATTTTCTTTCTTCCCTCTAGGTCTTCTCATTGTCTAGATTTTCTACAACTCCTAAAACCTGCACTTCTTCTTCCTTGATTTGTTTTAGACGTCCAAGGCCTAGAGACACTTTCTCTCTCCTCTCCTAGCTTCTAGGTCTCCCTTCCCATCTTAAACTCTATCAATTAATTATTTGAATTCAAATTAGTGTAGTTTGAAATTCAAACAGTAGAGAATCATCCCTAGGATAGTTTAAGTTATTTATTTCCTTAATTAAGCTTATTAATAAGTTTAATTACCTGCTTAAGTCCTATTGGACTTTTAATTGGGCTTTGGTCCCAATTCGTTTATGTGAGGGTTCAAGTTTATTAGAAAGTCCAACCGTCTAATTAATTCTCCATTAATTAAATAATTAACCATTTTGTTTCCCTAATTATTAATTAGTCCAATCCTACCTAGTGTCCTTCATTAAATTCCTAGTGTATAATTAATAGATTAATTAGGATTTAATCTATAATTATTCCAGTTGGGTCCGGGTCACTACAGATAAAGTGTTCAAAATGTAATTTTTGCATAACCTATCTGCCTTCACCCATTTGGTGTATTCGGTATTGTTTTTTGTATCGGATTTGGGTTCGTGTACAAATAGTGCAAAAGCTATTTCAAGAGTCTCAAGAAGGAAGAAAAGCTTTTGTTTCCATCTCTTGTAATTGCTACCCACCAATGGTTCAATTTGTGGGTTGAAAAGGTTTGG
>JAUPMG010034909.1:0-14513 GCA_031762675.1 Pachysandra terminalis | reverse complement strand
GCCTTACTTAAGTCCAGCTTAATTAAGTGTTAGTGTTAGGTCTTGTTTGGCTGTAACAGGTTAATTCATTAATATGTGTCTGGTTAAGCTGTACAGTTTATATTAATGATTCTTAATTCCCTTATTATAGTTATATTATTAATTATACATTATTTACAATACTAACCCTAGGTTAGGTTCTAGATGTGGGCTAATTTACCATTTTACCCTTTATATTAAAGCTCTTTTTCATTTGTATTTTTCTGGTCTTTACAGTCAGCCTGCACAGCCTCGACCTGCACTGCAAGGCAGAGTTCATGCCTTGACTAACACTAATATTCCTCGCGATGACTATGCTACGAACACTGTGGTAGAAGGTACCATTCACCTTTCTCACCCTCTAGTTCGCGTATTGTTTGACTCTGGTGCATCTCATTCCTTTATTTCCAGTAGTTGTATGGCCTTTATGGCTTTACATCCTAGAGTGTTGGATCATCCGTTGAGCATTGCTAACCTAGTTTGGGGAATCGCGACACTTCACCGAGTTTGTAGAGCTTGTGTGGTGAGGGTAGGCGACCTTACCTTGGAGGCAGATCTTGTTGTGTTACACATACCTGAGTTTGAGGTGATACTCTATATGGACTGGCTTTCAGCCTATCATGCCCGAGTTAATTGTTTTGAGAAGTCTGTTTTGTTTCGTCTTACTGGGGGTCGTTGTCTGCCTTTTTGTGGATCAGAGAAGGACCGTTATCAGTCCGACTTACTGTATGCTACGGAAGGAGTACAGAAGCTATCCTTGAAGGATGTTCCTACTGTGAGGGACTTTGGGCATGTATTTCAGGAAATCCCGGGTTTACCGCCTAAAAAGGAGGTAGTTCTGCATCGAACTCATCCCTGGTACTAGTCCCATCTCGCTTGTGACTTATCGGATGGCACTGACCGAGTTACGGGAGTTAAAAGTACAGTTGGAGGAGTTGAGTGCTCTCGGGTTTATCAAGCCTAGTACTACGCCTTGGGGAGCTCCAGTGATGTTCGTGAAGAAGAAGGATGGTTCTCTACGACTCTGTATTGACTACAAGCAGCTGAACCGGGTCACCATGAAGAATAAGTAGCCGTTGCCTAGGATTGACGATTTGTTCAATTAGCTGAAAGAAGCTCAGTACTTCTCGAAGATTGATTTGAGGTCAGGGTATTACCAGCTGAGGATTCGGGATGAGGATATACAGAAGACGGCCTTTCGTACTCGATATGGGCATTATGAATTTGCTGCCATGCCATTCGGGTTGACGAATGCTCCAGCGGCGTTTATGGACCTAACGCACCGAGTGTTTAAGTATTTCCTCGATCATTTCGTTGTCATCTTCATGGATGATATTTTTGTATATTCAAGATCTGTAGAGGAGCATTTGCATATTTTCCTTCAAACATTGTTTGATCACCACCTATATTCCAAGCTAGAGAAGTGTGATTTTTGGACGGATAAAGTCAATTTTCTTGGGCATGTAGTATCTAGGAGTGGTATCTCCATGGATCCAACCAAAGTTGAGGCAATTCGTGGGTGGGAGCGACCAAATAATGCAACTGAGATCAAGAGTTTCCTAGATCTTGTGGGATATTACAAAAGATTCATCGAAGGGTTCTCCTCGATTGCAGCACCATTGACTCGCTTGACTCAAAAGGAAGTTAAATTCGTAATCTCTTTGTCACCAATTCTGGTTTGCAGGCTGTTACTATTTCTAGTAACGGTCAATCTCCTTTGGCCCCTGTGGGCTCTGCCGCAGTTGCTTCTATTGGCAAAGCTCGGTCCCCACTGCCTGCTCTCTGTCCGCTAGCTGCTCCGGCACCTACTGGCTACCCTACTGCACCCTACCCCCTTGTTATCGATTTGTGTTCCGCTGACTTTCCTCCTCTCAGTGGTGGTTACGATAGTCCTCGTCTTATTGGGCCTCTATGAGGCGCGGCGTGGAGTGATTTGTTTCCCCTTTCTGGGCGTGCGGGACAGAAGCTAGCTTACCACAAACCCTCTCTTGTTGACAAGAAAGTCGTTATCTCTCCTTCAGATCAAGTTTTGACTGAGGGTTCTCGCATATGGGATGGCTACCTTGTTGGGCATTTCCTGGGGAAGAAGATTCCTTTCTCGATGGTTAGAGATTCTATTCAGAGGCTATGGGGGAAAGATAATTTAGCTTCTGTTGTTGGGTTACCCAACAAGTTCTTTTCGTTCAAATTATCCGTTGCTAAGCTCAGGGACTGGGTTCTAGAAGGGGGTCCTTGGCACATAGCAGTGAAGCTGCTCTTGTTAAGGCCATGAGAACCTGAAATGACATTTGAAAAGTGTGTTGTGATTAGAGTACTTATTTGGATCAAATTGATTAATGTGCCTATGCTTTACTAGACCACTGGAGGATTGAGTTACATTGCTAGCACTGTGGGACTTTCTATTGCACTGGATCGGGCTACTGATGATGGTAGCTGATTATTCTTTGCTAGATCATGTGCTGAGGTGGAGAACACCTCTTTCCTTACCTCTGTATTTGTTAACATTGTAAAGGGTGGTAAACTTCAGATTTTGAAGGAGGTTACTACTGAGTATACTTGGATTCCTAATAAGTGTAATACCTGTAAGTGCTTTGGTCACTCGGATAAAGCTTGTCCTACCATGGAGAATGTTAGGAGAGAGTGGCAGGCCACAAGTAAGCTCTTCACCATTGAGGAACTGGAGATTCTAGGTGAAGTGGAAGGTGCAAAAGCGTTGAATCCCATGGAGAATGGTTTAGAGGAGAATGTAACTTCTTCTAAAATCAGGTTGGAGGAAGGTGAAATACCTTCTGAGGTTAGAGTGATTGACACCCAGACTTTAATTATAAGTCCTGGATCTAAAAACCCATATCAGGATGAAGTGAGGTTAAACCTTGGAGTTGGCAGCCCCTCTAAAGACCTAATGGATAAGCATGGAAGTGTGTTTACTCTTGTGAGATATGGTAAAACAGGAGATCAAGCTAAGAATTTGATTGAATTCAGTGTTTCTTAGGGAAATACTCTTGGTAATGTTGTTTAAATCAGGGTTACCGCTTCTAGCCCTGGGGAGTCAAATGTCTGCAATACTTCAATCTGTGTGGTGAAATATGGCAACTCATTTGATTGTCTACCCCAAGATGAGGGTATTGAGAATACGGATTTGAAGGAGCGTGAAGGACCTAGTGGGTCTAAAAAGCAACAAAAAAGGAAAGAAAGAAAATACTTCAAAAAGAGAAAGCCCTCCAAGAGGAGATGGTATCGGCAGTGACCAAAGGATCTCTAAGAAAATCCTCTAAATGCTGAAGGTGAGAATGTGGAACATTAGAGGGCCTAATGCTCCCTCTAAGCAAGCTAAGATAATGAGATTTATTACTATTAATAAATTAATGATTGTGGGTATTGTTGAAACCAAAGTGAGGAGTGTTAATGCTAATTACATGCTAATAAATGCCATTGCTCCTTGTTGGTCCTCTACTTCAAACTATGATCATTCTCTACGAGGCAAAATTGGGTGTTGTGGGACCATAATATTTTGAATGTGAGTTTTCTATTCAAGAGTGACTAGATTATACATTCCCTTGTTACCATTATTAACACTAGTATTTCTTTTAATGCCTCTTTTGTTTATGGATGTAGTGAGGCTTTGGAAAGGAGGAGAATGTGGAACCAAGTCAGGAGTATTAACTGCTTAGGGTCTTGGATCATTTTGGGGGACTTCAATATTGTTAGATGCGTTGAGGAGAAGAGTGGTGATAGGCCTATTGACCTGAGGGCTACTAGGGAATTTAATGAAGCAATTGATCAAGTTGATCTTCTTGAAATAAATACCAAAGGCTGCTATTACACTTGGTCAAATAAATCTAAAGGGTTAGAGTGTATAAAATCTAGGATTGACAGAACTCTTGTCAATCAGCTTGGCTACAACTGTTCAATGTTACTGTTGTTGAGTACCTTCCACCTGATATATCTAAACATTCCCCTGCTATGGTCACGTTATATGATGATGAAGTTAAGTCCAGAGTTCCATTTAAATTTTTTAATTATTGAATCAAGGAACTAGGGTTCTTTGAGGTTGTTAGTAATTCTTGGGTGGAGGAAGTGAGAGGGAATGCCATTTTCTCTCTTGCTACCAAATTTAAACGGGTGAAAGAAAAACTCAAAGCTTGGAGCAAAGGGTTGTTCTCGGACCTAGAACAAAAAGTTAACAATGTGAGACTGAAGCTAGAAGCTATCCAACGTATCAACATGAGCCATTACATTAACATTGGAGGGGAAAAAGCTGTTGCTATCGAATTTTACAGGCTGAATGAGGTGCTTGAATCAAAGTTGAGACAACAAGCCAGAATGAAATGGCTAAAGCTCGGGGATAGTAATACCTCTTATTTCCATAAAACCCTTATTGGAAATAGAGCTTGAAATAAAATCATGGCTCTTAAAGGGGAGAATGGTGAGGCTATAACTGATATGGGTAGGATTGAGCAGATGTTCACCTCCTACTACACAAATCTTCTCGGCAATGATAGTGAAGAGAATTATCCTAGATGGGAAGGTAATATAGATGATGGTATCACTGAGAAGTGAGGCTCTCATTAACAATATTGCTGATGAGGAAATCAAGATGGCTCTATTCAGCATTGATGAGGACAAAACCCCTGGCCCAGATGGGTTTAGCTTTGGGTTCTCTAAGAGTGCTTAGGAGATTGTTGATTCTGATTTTGTTAAAGTTGTCAAGGAATTTTTCCAAAATGGCAAAATGCTGAAACAAACCAACCATGTTTTTATTACTTTGATTCCTAAGAAAGATGTCTCTACAACTGTGGAGGACTATCAACCTATTTCTTGTTGCAATGTTACTTATAAGTGCATCTCCAAGGTGATAGCTAATAGACTTAAGGTCGTGCTTACCTCCTTGGTTGGTGAATATCAGTCGGCTTTCATTCTTGGAAGAAGGATAAGTGATAATATTCTGCTGGTTCATGAAATCCTTCACAATTATCATACCAAGCATAGAAACCCAAGATGTGCTATCAAAGTTGAATTTTTCAAGACCTATGACTCTGTGAGATGGGACCTTATCCTTGATATTCTTAGGAGGTAGAATTTCCCTAATTTCTTTGTGAAATGGATCAGCCAATGCATCTTGACCACATATTTTTCTTTGAATATCAATGGGAGCTCAGTGGGTTTCTTCCAGGGCAAGAAGGGCTTGAGACAGGGTGTCCCCTTATCTCCTTACCTATTTGTTCTGTTCATGGAAGTGTTGTTTCAGTACATCAAAAATAATTCTCTTAACCAAGGTTTTTGTTTTCATAACAAATGTGAACTTCTCCAAATTAGTATGATAAGTTTTTCTGATGATTTGTTCATCTTCTCTAATGATGATTCCTCTTCTATTGAATTTGTGAAAAGGAGCCTTAGGTGGTTTCGTTTGGTTGCTGGGCTTAGGGCGAATACTGACAAGGGTGAAATAATTATGGTTGTTATTCCTGATGAGCAAAGTGATGATCTATTTGGCAGATTGGAGTTTAAGCTTGGTACCTTTCCTATGAAGTACCTTGGGCTTCCACTCATCACCCAAAAACTCCAAATCAAAGACTGTATGCCCCTTATTGACAAAGTGGAAAGGAAACTCAAATCTTGGAAGGGTAGAGTGCTCTCCTATGCTGGGAGGCTGGAATTAGTCAAATTTGTGTTGTTCAATATACAAACCTACTGGATCTCAACATTTATTTTTCCTAAGAAATTTATCAAGCTTGTTGAACGATTATGTGCCAAATTTTTGTGGACTGGTCCTAAAATGGAGAAAACAATTCAGCCTATGGCTTGGGAAAAGATGTGCAAACCAAAAGATGAAGGGGGCTTGGTATTTTCATTCTCATGGAATGGAATAAAGTGGCTATTATGAGATACCTGTGGCTGATTGTTAATAAACCAAAATCTTGTTGGGTCTCCTAGGTCTAGACTTACCACATCAAAGATAGGAACTTTTGGGCTTTAAAGATTCCTAACACTTTCTCATGGAGTTGAAGGAAGGTTCTTTCTAGTAGGGAGGAAGCTAATAATATGGTTGAGTACCAAATTGTTGATGGCAAAGATACTTGGCCTGGGCGGGATAGATGGCATAAGCTTGAACCTCTCAAACAAGTCTATACTTTCAAGCAAATTCATAGAAAAGGATGGCATATCAATGACAAGGTGAGCAAGTTAATTGAGAATGGAACTTGGCTATACCACCCTACTAATGGGGGTGTGATGGATAACATGTGGAATGATCTTCACCATACTCCTATTCGCAATTGTTACTCCATGGATAAGGTCATTTGGAAGCCCTCCAATATAGGCAATTTAACATCAAGGAAACTTGGCAAAATGTCAGAAGCAAAAGCAACAAGGTTGAGCGGGCTAAGCTTGTGTGGTTCAAAGGTCACCTGCCTAGACATGCTTTCCTCACCAAGCTTGCCATTAAAAAGCATCTCCTAACCTAAGATAGGCTTGTCAGATTTGCGCTTGGAATTAGTACGAACTGTGTACTCTGCCGTGGGGGTAATGAGACCCATGATCATTGTAATAACCTGAATAATTTGTAAACACAATAACTGAGAACCTTACGGTAGAATAGTAATTTTCTTAGAGTGATAAGTTAACTTAAGCTTAGTAGATCTAGTTTAGGACACTTAATGTCCTTAACCACACACACTAAGAGACACTAGAAAACCCTAGATCAGTAGCTAATTAGTTAACTTAATAAACATAAGGGTGGTGTTAATCTAATAGATTAAATAAGTGATCAGACAGAAATAAAAAAATACGGAACGTTTTGATCTTCCAATTAGTATATTTTTATATTTTATGTTGTATGATGATTGTTAACCTTGAATTGGATCGCCGATCGGATTAGATCCGACCACGTGATCAAGCTTCTTATGAAATTTGAGTATTGCTACTAAGTATAGTAGTATAGCCTTTAATGTGTTGTGAGAATGGAAAACTTGTAATTTATGGATGTTTAATGAAGTGTATGGTTAGGATTATTATAGGAGTTTATGTTACTTAGATTTAAAGTGGAAATTTTTTTGTCTTTAGTGAAGGATGAGGTGTAGGGTTAGATTTAGAGTGGTTAGAAATGAGTGGTTTATATCTAAGTGGTTGGAGTGGTTAGAAATGAATAGCTAGGATGAGAGTGGGTGTAAATTGATGGTTAGGATTAGATGAATCAGATGGAGGGGTGAGATTGAGTTGACAAAGAAATGAAGGGTTTAGATAGTGCCATGTGTTAGGGCTAAGTTTAAGAAGAGAAAAGAGAATCCCATCTCTTTCTCTCATTTTTGAGATGGAGGCTAGGGTTTGGCTTGGAAGCTTGGAGGAGAGCATGGAGATGAAGGATAGAAAGAGAGGAATTTGGTGGTGTTTGAGGACTTTTACCTCTTCAAACAAAGGTAAGTGGATATTTTCATGAATGTACCCAGATTCCTAGATTTTATGCATTTCTCTCTACTTTCTTGTTCATGGATGTTGGACTTTAGGGTTATGTTTTTGGTAGATCTTGGTAATATGATGTATGTTGGAAGTTACCCCATAGTTGTGTAAACAAGTAATAGAAAAAACCCTTTGATTTTAGCCTGTTCACGATGTTCAGCGAGCACTTAGGCGCGTCGAACAGTCACCGAACATGAACTTCTAGGCTGGGGGTGGACATCCCGGTGCGCCGAGAGGCCACCGAGGTTGAATGTCAGCCGAGAGGTCGCCGATGTAGCTTCAGAGTGCCGAAATCAACTTCGGTGTGCCGACTGGGGCGCCGACATGGTCGCCGAAAATGGACACCTTCGAAATGTCGCCGAAGGGAACACCGAAGAGGTCGCCGAGAAAACATATCCTGGAACTGTCAACGAATCTCAGGTGAGGTCCGTCAAGGAGGTCGCCGGAAGGGATCTCAGTACGCGGCCTACGCCGAGACCTCGTCGAACCTGTAGAATGGAATAAATCAATTTAATGATAGTAGTAAGAATGTGTAGTGTAGAAGTAGTGTGTGCCTAACTGGTCAACTAACTATCATGTGAATTTGTATATACCATTGTGCGTGACATGATGTTTTAGATTTCATAATATGCCTTGTTGAATTGTGGTGTGTTCCATGTCTAAGTGTGATAATATGCATGTTTTAATTAGATCCTAATGCACCATGTACACAAAATAGTATGTAATCCTGTTGTATGCCTTATGCACATGCCATGTTATTAGTATAGCTTTTATTTATTAATCTTGATTTGTAAAGGGAAATATACAAGTGTGGAAAGTTGATTTGGAATAGTCAAACACTAGTAACTGTTTCCTCATGGAACTATATCCATGCAGTGATGAGATGTAAGAGGTTGACAAAGATGATCAACACCCAAAGTTAATATCATATCTGGCACATTACACGAAAATGTACAAATATCTTGATGCACATTACACTATTACTTGAATACTTAGTTAACGTGCACCTCATCACATGCACAGCATTAACCCTTAACCATGGATTTGGTCTATGAGTAACACCCTATCCCTGAGTCTACTGTTTGAGGACTCCTTAGTTATTACATTAGAGAGTTATGACCTTGAAGTCATAACAAGTGAGGAGACTTAGATTAGGTGGTTGGGGGACTGATCATCCCAATAGACCAATGATTGTGTTCTCCCATAGTGCGGGATGCATCTTAGGCATAGATCCCAAGAGACGTGAGGAAAGATGATAGGTGAGGGCACCTTATAGCAGTAAGACCCAATATCTGAATCATATGAGTAAACTCTGATCATTGATCAATAGTGTATGGTTCTCTGAGGAAGTTATGTGTGATGCCTTGGGATTCGTCCCTATGATCGAAAATAAGGTGAGGCGCTTGTGCCCTCTAGGCCGAAACCCCTAGAAACTATGTTACGCACATAGAATAATCTGCTATTCAGTCCATTTATTGGGGTGGTTTCTGTGTGAGCACCCTAGGATAGTGCGATTGAGATCATATGCTGGAACCATCATTAACTATCACTGAGTAGAAAAGATCTTATCTTTGGGTCTTGGCCTACCCAAAGGTGGATCGGTCTACCTTAATAACAACATTGACCCATTATAGATTAGAATGTTTGCATAGATCACAGGTGGTGATAGTTGTAAGGTAGGTGCACCGCATGCATTAATTAATTAATTGACCTCATGCATCTACTTTTGCTTGTTTGTTGAGTGAACTATAAGTATCGTGGATCACATGTCTTCTAGGATAGTCTTATATATTTCTGAATGTATCATACTTACTGGCTAGTGTAGCTCACGCTTTATAGCGACAACATTTCAGGTACGTTAGACAAAGATCGAGATGAAGACCTGGATGAAGAGCTGAACGTGAATCTTACTTATTGATGAAATGTAATAGCTAGTAGTTGTCTTAATAAAATTTCTATTGTATATGGTTTAATTAGATTTCGTCAAATCAGGAATTTGTCATGTGTCTATTGACTTTCAGTTGTTATTGTATGGATTTAAATGTAAGCCTTATTTTATAAATTCTTCTTAATGAATTACAATACATATTTACTACTCCTTGCGACTCTGATAATTCTAATAATTTCCTCTAGAATTTTATTTAGGTAATTACCAAATCTACTATTAGGAATTGATTTGAAAATACTAGACTAGTTTATAACTCCGCTGCATGTATCATAAGTAACTATATTGGATGTTAATTAAGACCTTTAATATCTTAAATTTTAAATCTTAGTTAATATCCATTATATATATTTAGCCCGACTTGGCTAGATATCGCTTGCCACTCCCAGTTTTGTTGGGGTGAAGGTTGCGAATCCAAATTCTGAACCTTCAATGAGGATTTCCGGTTTGGGTCATGACAATCATCTCCTTTTTTAGTGTGATTTTTCGTCCAAGATTTGGTCCTACATAAAAAAATGCTTTCCTAATAAGGGAATTTTACAATGGAACGAGGAGGTTTTGAGTTGTCAAAGCGCCTTTGCTGGTACTGACCTTCTTCACACTGTTTGGAAGTGCTGTTTTGGAGCAACTGTGTAATATATTTGGAAGGAAAGAAACTCTCGAATATTTTAAAATAACTACCTTGATTGGAAGGGTATCACTAAAAGGATTATCTTTGATGTTAGGGATAGGATTAATGGGCTGCTACTGACTATCCTTGACATTAGGGATAACAGGCTTATATGTGAGGAGTGGGGATTCAATCCTGAATTTAGCACCATCAAGGAGATTACCTACCACAAGAAAGCTCCTCCTCCTGGTTGGCATATGCTTAATTGTGATGGCTCCCTATCTGCTAACCTGGTTGGCTCTGGGGGAGTTATTAGAGATTGCAGTGGAGTTTGTGTGACTGGGTTTTCTATAACTAAACTCCCTGATCAGATTCTCACGCATGAACTGGAGGCTATTTTGGTGGGTATAAATATTGCGGTGGAATTTGGTATAAGGAAATTGGTTGTGGCTACTGATTCATTGGACTCAGTCGCTACCCTGTCCAAAACACACATTTTGGAGGTGCCATGGAAGCTCGGAGACACTTGATTTACCATTCATAAACTGAAATGCAGAATGGAGGAGGTGGAGTTTGTTCGTGTTTTTAGGGAATGCAACTCCCCAGCTAATCTCTTGGCTAATATGTACAGTACCCTCAATGATATTAAGATTTGGAGATTTGAGGAGCTTCCCAAGGATGTGAGGAGTAGTCTGCAAAATGATGCTTTGGGCAAGAGGTACAGATATGTTAGCTAAACTTGGGTGTGTGAGTCTGGCTGTATGGGTGTTTGTGGTAAAATTGTGTGTGTGTGTGTGTGTGTGGGTGTGAGTGGGTGTGTATTGTTCCTTAGCGTGTATGTTCTCTTAGCATTTACTGCAAATCAGATGGATTGGGACCTTGTGGAGGGTGGTGAGGGGTGTGTGCTTCCCTTGGTGGCGATGAAGATATTCCTCTGCTTTTGGGGGGCTCTTACTCTTGGTGAGGGGGCTGAGGGACTATTGGGGGACTAGTTTTTGCATTCCTTTTGGCTTCTTTGTCTGCTAATTTGTTTTAGGTTGTTTCTACTGTTGGACGTGATGTCCTATCATTGGTTGTTGCCCCTCATGTGCTGTTACTTGGGGGTATGTATTGTGCTGTTGTTATTGATGTCAAGGTTCTTGCTGATGTACAGGAGCTGGTTGCCTTGTTCGTCTTGTTGCTGCTTGTTTTGGTGTTGCTGGGTCATCCACTTCCCCGTTGTTCTGGTGACTCTTTCTGTGGGTGGTGATTGGTTGGTGAGGGCGGTGAGGGGTGTGTGCTTATCGTTGCTTGGTGTGTGCATTACCTTTGTCTGGGGAGAGGGTGTAAGTGTCACACCCTAGATCCTGTGACACGATTCCCGATGAGGGATAGCACTAATCTCGAGGTGAGACCTTCGAGATCCACTACTAGACCGCGGATTGCTACCAAACCACAAGTAAAAATAAAAGTAATAGATAGCTTTATTGAATCAGAGTGCGGAAGCTGAAATGGTAAAACAATAAAGTCAACTATGAATCCAATGATTAATGACTAGTAGAGTCATGACTTGCCAATCCTATTGATAAGTGTGTAACACTTGCACATTTAGACCTATTATTCATTATTCTTAGTCCTAGAGCTATCTTTATAAGTTGGAATTAATGCACCTATCTTGTATTGCATGATTGGTGAAGATCGGGAGAAAATGGATTAAAGTAAGCTAATTAAAGCCATAAAAGGATTAAGTTCCAAGGCCCAAAGAAGACCATAATTCAAAGCATAAAGACCCCTTGAAGATCTAGAAGAAAAGCCCAAGAGAAGCCCCAAGAAGAAGCCCAAAAGACAAGTCAAAGAACAGCCCAGAACAGCAAAAGACTGCAATTTACGATCGAGTGCAGAGTTCTAGGATCAATCACATTGGGATCGAGTGCACTTGCATGCGATCGAGCACATGGAGATCGAGCACACTACTTTGTGATCGAGAGCATGATATCCGTCAGATACAGCACATAGTATGTTTCAATATTTTGTCCTTAACTCCTTCAATATAAGTCCGCTTGAGGTGATTTCGATGTCTTTGGAAAGAGAAAAAAAAGATCTACAACCTTTATCAAGACGCAAAAGCCCAAATCTAATTTTTTGGATATCATATTTGCGATAGAAGAGGGAGGCTGTGAATTCCGAGATTTGGAGTTTTCTTTGGGCAAGTTCTTGTGGGATTAGAGTTCGAATCCTTTTGGGATTGCTTTATCTATATATATAGGGACTTGTAATTTCATTTTGGGGGGAGGAATTAGCCCTAAGATAGATTTAATTCTTGTTCTTAGAAATTCACAGCTAGTTGGAGAAGAAGGAAGAACTGCAGAAACAGCAACTACCTTTGAAGATGGGATCATACTTCACACCAAAGATGAGTTTCATTCCTTTTATGTGTAGATAAATTTCCTATAGGATATTGATGTAAACTCTTTCCTATGTTTATGGTATTAATCTCATGACTTTTTAGGCTTATAATTTAATTGTTTGATAGTTGCACATTTATGAGGATTGTTACAAGAATCGGATTTAATGTTTATAATCAATTTTAATAGAACATACCGGTCAATATTTTGTTAGGATTGAACCCAAAATATTCTTATTTTTTGTAATTATAAGAATATTGATTATGCAGTAGTGCTTATTGACATGATGATTAAGATGGATTTGATAAGCCATGCCTAGGGAAGATAGATTGTGCTGCAAATTAGTTAGTTAGTGTAGGTGGAAAGTTCGTGCCTTCCGAAGATGGGTTATACTTATCCCTTATGATAATGTAATTTCTAACTGAGAAAGTTTGATAGTTTATGCCTAGAGAAGACAGGTTGTTTTGCAAACCATAATATAGAGTAGTTTAGAGTAGTGTAGTGCACACAACTTGTGTTAATCGAAGATAGACTATGCTTATTCCTTATTATGATACCCCTATCCTACTAGGATTCATTCTATTGTGAGTGGTATTTTATTATTGGATTGGTTTCCAACCACATCACCTATTAACCAACATAATCTAAACAAAACTATTACATCTCATGCCATCACAGGAGCAACAAATTAAAATGGAAATAAGGAAATCAAGTATGCAGCAGGAAGCACATCAAGTTCCACCACCTTTCACCTAACCTACAACATGAGAGGTTGCATAAGCTATGAGGCTCAATAAGAAATTCAGCAATTTCCATTCACATATGGAGATCAGACATCAACATGGATTAGTATCATAAACCACAGGCATTAGATTAGTACAACAATCATAATAACAATGAATATTTTAGTATGAGATGAAATTATATGAATGAGTCAATCACAACTCCTATAATGAATGCGATGAGAAAAAATATACGAATAATGAAATGAATGCACAATGAATGTACTAAGACTAACATCTCCTGATAAATGGACCTCACGTGTAGCTTCTCAACAATATAACCGATTTAGGACATGGTCCAAGGAACAGTCAGAAGTCACCTCTCCGTTCCGGGCACTAATCCATGGCACAGAGGCTACCATACAGTAGCTAATTTACGAGTGCACCATACTCGAGGAATAGCGAACCTGTAAAAGAAATCGCAAGCTTCCTACCTTAGTTTAAATGGGCCCTTTCACCCCAGGGCTATATAGTCAACCCAACCGAAGGCATTGCAGTTGTTTCTCCGTAGAATTCCACCTCCCGGTACACTTATCACTTGATATCAGCCTAGTGTGTAATGCATTAAACTAGGACACCAAATGAAGGTCAACAATAGAAAATATATGCGAGCCCATACACGCGGATAATCTGATTGCAAACACTCATAAGCTTCCTATCAATGATAAAACAACATCAAGAAAACATCACAAACCTTATCCGTTGCTGCCCAGTTGACCAGGACAAGCTATCAATACTTAACTCACATCTGTCACTGCCCGGTTGACCAGGCAATCTATGCTTACAAGTAACAGTAGGATTTCCAGTGATAACACACTTCGAAAGCTATCCGTACGCCCATATATACGCGGATAATCGGCTCCACAATCAGCATATTACAACAAGAGCAAAACAACTAACCAATTAATCAATCTTCCATAAAAAATCTGGATCAAACCTAAGGTGGGATGATGGTCACAATAACCTCGGAATACCGATATTGATTCTCCACAACCAAATCTTGCTTCTAGAATCAACAAAAAACAATGGCCGAAGCCCCACATCATCTACCTTGGTCATCCTCCAAAAATCCCAACTACTGTGCAATATACAGTGTCGTCGGCAGGGTCGTCGGTGGACTGAAGCCTGCCGAGTCATAAAAATGAACTAAAAATAGGTCTCTGTCGGTGGGGTGGTCGGTAGATGTAATAACCTGAAAATTTTGAAGTTTCAAAGGAAGGGTATTTTTGTAAATAATTTTAGCCTTATAAGATTGTGAGACTAACGTAAGGTCACGAGACGAAATATAACATAATTTGGCCTTAGGAGCACCATAGCGG